>MAVT02000094.1:26230-57913 GCA_001702395.2 Diaporthe helianthi | reverse complement strand
ATATATATAGTTTTTTAGTTCTTTAAGTACCTAGATTAGGGTTTTTAAGGCTATAAATTAATAAGAAAAGGGTAATTATATAGGTAATTTAGTATATTCCTCCTTTTATCTATAATTAATAATAGATAATAAATATATAGACTAACTACCTTTAATAATAACGAGGCTTTAGAATATATACCTTTATTTAATAGTAGGATAGTAGAATAGTTTCTTTTTTTATACTTATTTTAATAACTTAAAGGGTCTAAGTTTAATTTATATAGATAATATTTTCTATAAAAGAAAAAGTTACTAGTATAGTAAAGTAATATTAAGCTTAGTTAGCTATCGACTCTACTTCTTATAGGTAGGCTGGCCTTACTATAGATAGCCTATAGAATACAAGTAACATCAATACTACCTAATACCCCTTACAATTATAAGTACTAGCCAACAGGAACCTATAATGCGCGTCGAGCTAGTGGCGTGGCTGAGTTCTCAGCTGTATGACAATAGTTTTCGTGTGGCGATTAGACGTAACTATCGCATGGTCAAGTGAGCCATGCTATCCCAACCTTAGAAGTCATCCGCGTTCCGGCGCAACGACTGCTGCACAGATTACTCCTTCTCGCACGTACAGAGAGCGGTACTCTAGACGCCCAAACGACCCTCGTGCTCAACCAAACTCGTCTCCCTGTTGTCCTCGATTAGCATTGACAAATCCCACAAACAGTCCGAAGTCAGAAAAGGCGGGGCAACCGACTCAGGGCGCTCAAACGCTTCGAGACCATCTCGATTGCGGCAACGGATACGAGAAGAGGGATTCTAGTTACCCGTCTGTGGAAAACGACTACAGGACCAGAAGGGCCTGACGGGTTGCCAACCTTTGTGAATTCGAGCCCAGTTCGTCCCAACTACGGCGAAAACACAATTTTCCTGAGCAGCGCTGGTTCTGCCTCGTCATATGTAGACTTTGACGCATTGTCTGGTGTCCGTCAGCCCCCGGGTTTCGCCTTTTCGAGGCTTGGGCCTGCGGGAGGCTGGGGGCTCGCCTCCCGAGGTCTACTTGGAAACAAGTCGGGCCAAGCCTGCCTCAAGCTGTCGCAAGAGACCATATTGTGGGAAGCATACCCTAGGGTAGTGACATTTACTAGTACCCAGGCGCCTCGTCTATCACTTTTCTCCCCAAAACTTTCAGGGTTCGCCTTTCTTTTGCCCGTTACTCATGTCCTCAGAAGCCAAGGTGTCTTCTTGTACAAGTCTGTTTGCCTTTAATGATATGTATCTGGGCGGCGGTGGGATGAAACAGGACAGTGACATTTCCGAGAACCAGTCCCGTTCTTCCGTTCTGGGGATGGCGCGCCCGCCAATACGTCCGAATGTTAGTGCGCGCTGAACTGCTCCCACGAGCACGAGCAAGAGCATGAGCATGAGCGCTTCCGCTGTTATACCAAGGAGGGAATCAGTGTTCAGGGGGGGTCAATGTTAAGAGTGCGAGATTTGCGCCCAGGATGCCCATGATGCTTGTGCAACTCAAATTGAATGAAGCGATTGTATCGCCTGGGGGAGGTGGAAACCCAACGGGACGTACACACACACAGTTCAGATCCTAAAGTCAGCGAGCCCAGATCGCGCATCGAACTCGATTTCAGGACAGGCAGGCTGTGAGTAGCTCGGGCCGTGCAGAAGAAAAGAAGCTGCCAAGCTTGTGTAGATCGTGTGCTTGTTGGCGGGCCGGCGGATCTGAGCCTGTCGTTCGTGTCACGCCCGATGCCACATCCTTACAAAAACATCTTCATGTTTCAGGCCTCGGCATAGGGTCTTGAGGAGATATGCCGCAACGCACAGGCCGACCTTGGCCCAGCACTTGGCACCACTATGCCCAGATATGCCCAGATATCAATGCTCGAGGTCTTTTGTTTAGCTCTGTTCATCTATTCAAGTTGTGTCTATGGTATTTAACTTCATGATATCTGGTCGGGTTAGTCCCAGCTTGAGCCTACCTACCTATAAGGCAGACCAAAGGGGTTGGTTGCCTTGGGACCCACAGCAAGGCAATGGTGACACATGCGGCTCAAGTCGTCCACCCACCTGCATGTGGTATCTATAGATGCATATGTCTGGGGTCCAAATGATTACTTGGGATGAAAGGGTCTTGGCAGGAGGACCCTCGGGGAGGTTACATGTATGTTTGCGACCTCTCATGTTTGGAGCAGCTATAAACCCGTTACAGCCATTATTTCTGACGTAAAACCCTGATTTTGTGGTTCTCTCACCTTGTTCGTTGGCGCTGGCACTATTGTGGGGTTCTAAGTTCTGCAGTGTTGTCTGCGTGTGAGAACTGGTATCGGCATATCTACGATTCGTTGGGAACAACACAGGACGAATGCCGGGCGAAACCACGGTGAAGTGGTGAGATGTTTGATGAGACTAGACTGTTCGAAATGCTTTCTCAAATGACGACGACAGCATGCCGTTGACCACGGGTTGTACTTTGCATTAGGTACTGCGTGTGTGTGTGTGTGTGTGTGTGGTACTCGCTGGAGATGCTGATATGTGACGGATCTTCGGACCGAAGGACTCGAGACTGTCACGTTGCACTGAACACATGTACAGTGGCAGGACGATGGATGAGCGGGTATCGGCCGAGTCCTGGAGATTCGGACATGTCCAACTCGACATATGTGGGGATTGATTGTTACAAAAGCTTATGTGGCTTCAATGTTGTCTCTTGTTGATTGTTGCTTGTGGCTTGATACACAATAGTCTCTGACTGTGCGAGGAGATGGAGAAAGGCGTACACAGTACGGGAATGGAAGAAGAGCTGGGCTGAGTGCAAGAGCATGCAAGGGTCAGGGACTTGCCAGAAATGGCAGGTCTGGAGTATTTTGAATTCTAAGGCTGATAGTCTCCACCCCGCGGAAAATCTCCGGCTGTTAGCCATTCACAGCGGCCAAGGCGCGGGAGGCTATTGCGTGCAGTCTTCTGGGGCTTGGTGCACTAACGGGATCTGCCAGAGTGGCCCAAGCGAGAGATCTTGAAGCGCGGCTGAAGCTGCTCCCGACACCTCCCCTGGCCGGCTCGTTTCAGATGGCAGCAGCAAATCAGGTCTCTCCTAGTGTAGCTCTCCGGACTTCTGCCACTTCTCTTACATCCTGCAACGGCCGCCTTGGTCTCATCCTAACCCCGGCTGAGACCCAGGCTGGGGGCACAGGCTGGGGCAGAGACAGAGAGCCATGGCCATGGGGAGTACCACCAACACTTTGCATCCGTGGCGCGATACCTCGTCCTGCTCGTCCTGCTCCGAGTTGCCAGCAGCAAGCAGCCTTGCCCTGCCTGTCCTCTGAAGCGATGCCAAGCTTCCGGCACCACTACCACCACCACCACCACCACGGGCCATGGGGCTCTGTCTCAATCATAGTAGGCGCCCATTTTCTCCTCGTACTTGCCCCATCTAGCCATTCCATCCTCACCGGCCCCATCATGTATGTCTGTGCCGTATTAGCACACGGCCACTGACGGGATCTCGCTTGGCTACCAATATTGGGGATGGACTAACTGCTTGTTATCGTTCTTGTACAGTCTTTTGTTGTTAGTTGTTTCTTTTCCCTCCTCCTCCTCCTCCTGTTGTCGTCCCAGCGCCCTCCTCCGCCTATTACTCAAAAGGGGAACAGGGGAACATCCTGTCCTCAACCGATCTTTTACTTTCCCTTACCGGATGCCATACTTGGTCATCTCATCTCTTCATAGGAAGTCTGAATAACATCCCTTCCGTTCTGCTTCCGGCTGCCCTATCTCGCTCGGGCAGTAGATGGCCTGTGCCTTGTCTTGTATACCTATTTCCTGTCCTGTTGTGCTCATAACGACTCAGGAGCATCTTTTGCTCAATCTTATATCATCTCTTCTGCAGCGACCTCTTGGACACGAACAATCTTCTGTCTTCGCATAGCTTATTTTGCACACCTCCATGAGATAGACCGGCAGTTTTCTTTAACAGGCGACGACTTCGGCACAGCGACAGGTCATGTGTCAAGCATCGAGGGTAACAACGAGTCCGATGGCAGCCTCACAACCATCCACATCTTCATATTGTTGCCCAATCGCACCAATGTCCAACACTTCTAGTGGGACCCTAGGGCGGTACTTCAAGATGGAGTCTTCAGTCGACTTCATCTCATCATCCACGCCCGTGGTCGTACGCAGTCAGCACCTCAGTTACTACGTCGCCATCGGCGCCATACTACTCGTGGCATGGCTTTTCCAATCATCAAAGACAAGCGACACCAAGCGAGTCAAGGCGCCCTTCTACAAGGCTTCGATATTAAAATGGTATTTCGATGCCGAGACTCTGGTCCGCGACTCATACATCAAGGTTGGACACACTCGCAGCTATCGACTACCTTGACTGATGCCAGCTAACTTGTGCATTAAGTTTCATGACAAGGTATACCAGATCAAGGCGACAGAGGGTGTTCAGGTCTTGGTGCCAGCGAGACTTCTTGGCGAGCTGAAGGGCCTGCCCGAGGACGTTCTCAGTGCTACTGAGGCTGTTAGCGAGGCTATGATGAGCAGGTACACCAAGTTCTCTCCCGAGAGACACCTGGATCTGCTGACGGCGGTGGTGCGAAGGAGGCTGACACAGAATCTGGCGCGTCTGACCCCGAAATTGAAGGAAGAGGTCAAGTACATTACCGCCACCGAATTCCCCGAATGCAAGGAATGGACACCCGTCAAGTTTCAACCATTTGCCCTGCGGTGTGTCGCTCGAACAAGTTCACGGGCTTTCGTTGGTCCTTCGATCTGTCGGCAGGAGCAGTGGATGGGCATCACCATCAACTATGCTGTGCACATCTTCCTATCGTTGGTAAAGCTGCAGTTCTTCCCTGCTTGGCTCAGGCCCATTGGGCAATACCTGGTGTCGGACCTCAGGAAGCTGAGGAAGGATGAGGCGGTAGCCAAGGAGATTTTGATCCCCATCATCGAGGAGCGGTTGCGGGATATGGACTGCCCTGGCTACGAGAAGGAAGATGACCTGGTTCAGTGGCTGCTGGATGCGCTCCCCGACTGCGAGAAGAGGGACTACCAAGCACAGGCCGAGCTGCAACTCATCCTCAGCGCCGCCTCGATCCACACCACCACCAACCTCCTCGTCGACTGCGTATACGACCTCGCCGCCAACCCACAATTTGCCGAGGAGCTTAGACAGGAGGCCACCGCAGTGCTCGAGGGCGAGGACAACGGCTGGGCGAGGAAGGAGTCGATGAGCAAGCTAAAGAAGCTCGACAGCTTCATGAAGGAGGTGCAGCGCCTATCTGGCAACGTCACCAGCTTCATTCGCAAGGCTATCCAGCCCATCGACCTTTCCGACGGCACCCACCTCCCCGCGGGCACCAAGGTGCTCGCACCGCAGTGCGGCATCAGCCACGACGAGCGATACTTCCCGGAGCCGGACCTCTTCGACGCGCTTCGCTTCTACAAAATGCGCCACCGCAGTGACGACGACATGAACAGGCACCAGTTTACAAGCATCAGCGACATCAACATGAATTTCGGCGCGGGCAAGCACGCCTGTCCCGGCCGCTTCTTTGCCGGCAACGAGATCAAGATGATCCTGGCATACTTCCTCATCAACTTTGACATCAAGCTCAAGGACGGGGAATCGAGGCCCAAGAGCATGATGCTCATGATGTCAAAGACACCAAACCCGAACGCCGAGATCATGTTCCGGAGGCGCGCGGTTGATGCGTGAAAGGCCGCCATTGTTCAATGCGGATGCCAGTACTAGTTCGTTCGATGGGAGCGGGCGCTGTCTGGAACACGATGGAACGAGTGACTTGAAAGACCGAACGATGATACCCTGGGGGAAAAGACTTAGAGAAACCACTATTCGAGCATCGCCCGACCTTGCTTACACCTTTCATGTGGAATATATCAGCCGACGCGCGGGAAGACGTCGACACATGCATGCATTGACGGCCGTTATAGAGCCGGCACAGAGCCGGCACAACCAGTTGCATTACGTTCATTATACAATCAACATGGTACTATTGTTTACAACTGCATGTGGCGGCCTTATTTCCAGAGGTCTACGGGTACCCGGGGTCCGTCCCCGTACGATGGAAAGGAGCACTTGAGCCAACGCGTCATACACACACACACACACACACATACAAGGCATGAGCCTGGAGCTCTGTTGTCGAAAACGACTCAAACAAAACGACTCAAACAGCGGACCAGGAATATTTTAATGTACATAAACAAAACCACGCTTGCCATGGAGAAAGGCGAGCGCGAGAGGGGACAGATTCAGCCAACTCGTGGGCGTTCTCACGCGTTACAAGTCCTTACCTGCACCCACACCACACATACATACGTACTAAGTAGTCAGTTACAAGGGAGTTGGCGTCAAGTAGGCGAAAGCGGCGTGTGCCTGCTGCATACTCTCGAATTCAGACTTTTGCCTGCATGACTAAAGAGCACTCTTCTCTCATTCAACTTGGCCCTATTGACTGACGGCAGTAACGTAACTGACAAGATTACTCAAAAGACGAAGAAAGAAAAGAAGAAAAAAACGCGGGGTTAGCGGGTGAGGTATCGGCCACCATGATTCTGGATAGGCATTCGCTCTCCCCCATCTGGTCACCCATAGCCGTAATAATTGTATGCGAAACTGTAAAGCACCGGTCGGGATGAACCCAGACTCCTCAAACTCCCGGCAAATTATGATGTAAAACCAAGCCAACACAGTCTGTCGTTCCGCTTTGGCCCAAACCCCCCCCCCCCCACAAAACAAAAAAAGCTGTGCGGGACTGAACCTGCCAACGCCAACGCTATGCAAAAGACCGCACGCCCCTCGGACTGAATGAATGAATGAATGAATGATTGATTGATTGATTGATTGATTGACCGACCGAGTGACTTGCCCCACAACATTTCCAATCCTCGTCGTCAAATCAGAGGCCTTGCAGGGACTGTATTTCCCAAATAAGATAGAACACGCCGTCGGCCCTACCCACCCGAGAGTATCCCAAATAGATTTGCCGGACTGGCACCTTGCGAGTCCCTCTCGAGGACGACGACGGCGGTGGCTCCGGCGGGCTCCTTCTCTGCAGCTGGGGCATTGCAAAGCGTGGCGGCCAAGTCCTCGGACCACGACTGGCCGGTGGGCTCGACCACGGACGCCCCTTCGGTCTCGGTGGGCTCGGTGGGCTCGTGGGCAGCGCCGGCCAGGACGGAGTTGGGGTCGACGCAGTCGTAGAACAGCATGAAGACCCCATCCTCCTCGAGGACTTCCTTCTCTTGGACCTCGTAGACGGTCTCGTCGCTGAGGCGCCACCATTTGGAATCTGGGTCGTCATCATAGGGCCCTTGTTCTTCTGCTTCCCCTGGTGGGGCACTCGCTTCGTCTGCGGCGCTTCTATTGTTGTTGTTGTTGTTGTTGTTGACACCGCCGACTTCGTTGTTGGGATCTTCGTCTCCCACTAGGTGTGGTGGTGCGTCCAGATCTCCCACCTCATCATCAGCCTTGTAGGCATCGTTCATACCTGTGTTGCCTCTTTTGTAGCACACGTAGTGGCCATTCTCGTGCCTGCCGTAGTGGGTCACCACAGCTCTAAGCTCGTAGATGGGACCCGAGATTTTGGACGGGTGCGCGTCGCCCGCTACCATGGATGCTCTGGCATCGAGAACCCATTTTTCCTCGTCACAGGTGGTATCTGGGTGATCCCCGCCCTGTGGCTTACCCGCCACTGCAGCCGAAGCAGCCGATTTCCCCTCAGCACTACCGATGCACCAAGGGCCCAGGTCCAAGGTCTTGGGGAACTCTACCGCCGCGAGGTTCTTGTATGAGCTGAAGGTGCTCGGGTCGAAGACCGAGCGGTTCATGTGCATCACCAGGCTCGGCGGCGGTCTGCCTATTACGACCTGTTTGGTCTTGGTCGAGCTGACCTTCTTCGAATCGGGGATCTTGAGCTTCTTGAGGATCTTATCATCGAACTCATCGTCCTCGAGGACCTCCTCGATGGCCTGTAACCTTTCTGCGGCAGCGGGGACCGCCTTGGACAGGCGCTGGAGCCCTTTCCGGTACTCGAGAAGAGTGCACTTGACACATTCGACGCCTTGGATGGGTTCAAGCCGCACGAGATTATCCAGCAGCTCGAACAGGTTGTAATGCTTGATGCCGACCTCAAAGTTCAGGGTGAGACAGTTGAAGGGGATCATGGAGAGCCCCTCGGAGTAGCCACATGACATGCATGCGACGCGCTGGGCCGAAAGGCCCTCGAGAGGGTTTCGAAGTGTAACAAAAGAGCTCCGAAGTGTAACAAGCTCGGAGCCGGCCTTGGATAGCATGGGCAGGCTCTGGTAGCCACTGTCGTCGCTGTGCTGACTGGCAGCGGTGTCGTCCTTGCTGAGGTCTATCTCAAAAACGGGTTGACGGCAGGCAGCCTTGGCGGCTTTTTCTATGTCCTTGTCAATCTGATCTACGAGCCTTGAGAAGTATTCTTGCGCGTCTTGTTGCTGTATCGTGCTCATATTCTTGAGGACGCTTGGGGTATATAATGTCTTGCCATTGTTGGACGTGTCGTTCAATTCGGCGACAAAAGAATACAATGTCCCGGCGGTGGTCGTCTTGTCTATAGCTGGTGATTGCCCTGAGCCACTGGCACCGCTGAGGTAGCGAGGGAGGTGTTTCAGAGACGCAAGGCCTTGTAAGATGCTGTTCTGGAAGCACGAGTTGTCCCAGTTGCTCAAGCCGGCGGGCTGATCCGACTTGCCCCTGGGCCCCGAAAACGTTTTGGACAACGTGCGCCGGCCAGCCTCGGACACGGAGGCGACTATGCCGCCGTTTTGGTCGGTTCGCAGGATCTTGCGGAGGACATCGCTCTTGGCGGCGTGGGTTGTGGGCTGTGGTTGAAGCATTGGCATCGGAAACGGGAGGGGGTTAACCCATCGGTCGACGGCGTAGAGCAGGCCGGCCGGGCAGACAAAGACGATGCCGTCCCAGATGAGGTCGGCTACGGAAGGTAGCTGTCGGCCGCGGGAGGCTGCTTGGTTGTGTGCGTAGTGGTAGACGACCGTCACCAGGAGCACGATGGCTGGGACGAGGACGCTGGGCTGGGATAATCTGTCCCAGAGCTTCTCCTCGGAATAGTAAACACCGTAGGGGGGAGGATACTGGTTGTGCACGGGATCGTGGCGCCTCAGGTTCCGCGTGGGCGACGAGGTCATCCTGAGACTCGGGCCAACGTTTGTGTACACGCCGGCCGCATCTGCTGCAAGTAGTGACGGATCGGATTCGGTCGGGAGAGCCTGTCAGAGATTGAAGCACGAGTGGGATGCCTGAGAAGCCATGTCTGGACGGTGATTTGGAAGTTGCAGTGATGCAGAGCAGTCAGCAGTCGCGATTGTGTTGGGAAAGAGACATCAACTGCTTGTCTCGGGTCGCGCGTGGAACTTTTGGGTGGAGATCAAGCTAACCAGAGACCGACAGACATCTGAAGCCGCCTAACATTGAACGGGAATAAAGCGAGGGAGGGGTAGGGGGTTCGTTGTGATCCTTCTCCAGGGCAACCGGCGCTAACTGTTCAGAGATACCTACCAAGGTACGTCCTTAAGTACCTTGGCTGAAGCAAACCTCGATTACAACAGACTGGACTAATAATCAACGTACCCTCCCTCGCCTTCTAGTAACTTTTGTAGTATGGATCCTGATGTTCATAGATCACGTACCTACCTAGTTTCGTTCGATTTTAATCTCATTTTAATGATAAACCACCCACCTGTGCAGCCACAAGTCATATTATAATAGCTACTTTCAGAATGCGTGCCTGTTGATGTTTGCGCCTGAGCCACCACCTTGTGTATTCTGCCACTTCAACTTGCCTATTATTTCTTTAATTGAAATTGACCATGTGAAGAAAAGATCAAACAGACGCCAATTCGCCACTGGAACAGCCTTAGGCAAATCGCCATGTATACAACCTGCCCCGATGACCGCTGCTCTATGAAAATGGGTATCTCTCGTTTTCTCAGTCGTGTACGCGTAAACTCTATAACCACCTTCACGGATTTTTTTCTTATACATTCGTCGGCTTTCAACAAATAAGATGCAAAGGGGGAGACAACAAGCATGTGTCTAGTGGTCTTGTGTGCTTTATTCTGCGTAGCCTCCGAGGGTTTGTTGTAATGATTTCAGATTCACCGGCTTCGTGAGGAAAAGATCCATCCCTGACGCTATTGCCTCGCGTTGTATGGTAGCTGACGCCAGCCCCGTGAGTGCAATGATCTTGGCCGGCTGTAATTTTTCGGCCCGCTCGAGTTGTCGTATCTTTCGCGTGCTTTCTAATCCATCCATTAATGGCATGGAGATATCTACATCAGCATGTGCGGTTAGCAAAATTACAGCCATCTGTGTTAATCACAATAACTAACCCATTAGCACGAATGGATAGAGCCCGGGGTTGGCCGTATACATTTGCAGAGCCTCCAGGCCGTTGGAAGCCATGTCATAACCGTGGCCCAGCCTCTTCATGAAGGAGGCCAAGATCTTTAGATTGATGTCGTTGTCATCCACAATCAGGTATTTGCGAGAGGATTGTTCCAAGGGTCCAACCTCCTCGAGTGAATCGTTCTGCCTCTGCCTCCAAGGGAACTGCGCTGCTCTTGTTTCGCCCTTCGAAGATGACGTTTTATTTCCTGGGCCATCATTGCTTCCGGAACCGGTCTCGCTCGGCGTTCTAGATGATTTGGCACGATCCGCAGGCGTAACTGAGAGGTTCCATGGCTTTTCAACCGGTTCACGGGCCTGCGTTGAGCCTTCATTTGTACTACCTACCTTTGCCTCCGTTGCTCTGTCTGATGAACTTGGTTCGCTTGCGTGCTCTTCATTTTCTGAAGCGACTTCCGAACGTCTCTCCTTTTCGCTAGAAAGGCTGAGAAGCAATGACCTAGCCAGTCGCCGCGGCCCAACCCTGGTGGAAGCTTAGCGGGTGATTATGGTTCGACAACTGCTAATGGATGAGACTTACGGTTGAGATATGAACTCATTCAGATCTGACTTTCTCGGCGAATGTGTGTAAGCATAAGCCGTCAGCGCACTCTGACAAATGATCACTGTAGGCGACGAAAACTGCTGCACTTGTTCACCAGGACCATTGAAACCAGCTTCGCTATACAGGAAGACGTCGGGGGGCTCCTCGTGCATAGCAGTCGCTGGGATAACCTGCATCCCGAGCCAGTCGCGGCAAAGCATCTCCATGACTGCTGACTCGGAGACCTGCGGAGACACATCAGACTCCTTTTCGATGACACGGTCGTAGCACCTGTCGAACCCTATCAGGCATATCCGTAGATCTCGTAGCTGCTCGAACTGGTCAGAAAGATAAGAGCTCTGTCTGATGCTGGTGGGGGACCGATAGAGAGGTAGCGCAACGCGCGCTGTGGTGCCCCGGCCGAGCTGGCTGGTGATAGCTAGAGAGCCGCCGAGGCTTCTGCTGATGCTGTGGACGAGACTCATGCCGAGTCCTGTGCCCGGCACAAGTCGATCCTCCTGCGTGAACGGCTTGAACAGGTCATTACGCAAAAAGTCCTTGGTGATGCCTCTGCCGGAATCTGATATAGTGATCACCACCCTGGATCTCTGCAGCCCATCGCGTGCTTGGAGTTCGACCTGTCGCAAACTGATCCACACGAACCCTTGCTTGGTGAACTTTAGAGAGTTTCCGAATATGTTCATAACAACACGTCTCAATGCCCCTGGTTGCGTCCGGAATTCCCAAGAGACGGTGGGATCCATGTCTATGTATACAACAAGTCCAGGGCCGTCGGATTCGGGGAAGTACGGATTGTGCCCAAATGTTTCGGCTGCGGCATTGCTATCCAGGCGACCAAGGGCCTTGTTGTCGGCATTGAGATGCTTGTTCTTCCCTTTCAATTGAGCAACGGACACTGTAGGAGAACCAGTCAGCGATCTGCACGAGCGTAGACGGCCTAGCCAAACCCAAGCACTGTGAAGGGGCCGATGATTGGGTTGCTTGTCGCAAAGGCACACGTCCACAGAAGCAAATCTGGTATGAACGAAGATGACAAGTAAACATGTAGAAAGCGGTACGTACTTCTTTGGAAGTTGAAGCCAGCGAACACAGCTGTGAGCTTGTCAGTAGATGTGATGAATAGATCGTGCCGGTCAGTGCAATTGATGGGTTCTTGGAGACTTTTGGGTTGCGGCTGGGAATTTGCAGAGCAACGACATACCTTCTACAACCTCTTCAACGAGAACATCTACCTGGACATCGGTCGTTAGGGATATCATCCCCAGCCCCGTTAGATTCCGTCCACCACCAGACTCAGATGGCGCTCCCCGTCGCTCTCTCCGAGCGAGCCTTGTTGATGTCACGAAGGTGTTGACTTTGCTGTGGTCAAGCAACTATGACAGCAGCATTAGTATTGCTCCCAGCCAGTGGTGGGGAGGGGGGACCAACATGATCGAGAGTGTCCAACAGTGTCCGTCCCGACGTTTCGACAATGTGGATCGCGTCGCCTTGGAACACATCGAGAGTGGTACCGTGGAGCAGGTCAACGGCGGCGATAACGCCATGGAGCGGGGATCGCAGTTCGTGGCTCAGGGAGCTGAGGAAGTCACCCTTCACCTTGTCTGAATTCAATGCATTTAAGTGGTGTATCTCTGCCATCACGGTGGTCGCATATGCCCGCAAATAGCTGAGCTCGCCCTCGGTTGAAAATAGCCTATGGGGAGATGCAGTCCAGACAAACCCCCCAGCAAACCACCGCTCCTTGATATGATCCCACAGAGGGAAAACGGCCACGTTTCTCGCGCCGGGGAAGAGGGCTGTTATGGCCTGGGCTCGGCCCTCCGGGGAGCTGAACGGCCGATTCGCTCTCCTCTTTGCTTTCGCGTCGGAGGGAGTAGTGGACTTTTGGCGCGGCGGGGAGTTCTGTTTCGAATCGTCTGTCTCAGACCCCCCGGATAACAGCAATCCATCAGAACCAAAACTGAATATTTTGCCAGCTGGGTAGCGTCGCAACAGAGATTTGAGTAAATGCTCTGGCACCAGCGTGTGCTTGGAGAACGACGCAGCGCCATCTATACTGGAAGATCTAGTGGTTGAGTACCCAAAAACGTCGCAGTAAGAGACGGGCTCTCCGGTAGATGCTAATGGCATGCCTTTGGGAAAGTCGTCATTGCTTGATTCGGCGGTCGACCGCCAACCATTGGAGTCGGTCGAGTCCCTGGACTTACGATCTTCGACAAGCCCACCAAAGGAACCGACGCTGGCGTCGAGGAAGAGGGCGCCTTCGACCTCTACAGACTCTCTGAGGATATTTGCCGCACGCGAGAATGTTCGTTTGAGCTGTGCGAGATGTGGATCAGGCACAGTAAACGCGTTGACAGCAATATCCTGCGCTGCAGCGTTGACGGTGGATGGTTTTGGGCTTTCTTCCCTGGGAGCAGCAGTAGGTGAACTGGGCTCGCTTGTGACTGAGCTTATGTCAGGGGACTTTGAACCGAAGAAATGTTGTCGTTCCTGCTCGGGAGTCGGATTCTCGACAGAGTCACGGTCACGCTGTAGACCTTGCTGTCTCTGATTCAAAACTCCCTCCTCCTGCCCGGGCGCATCTTCAAACTGGTCGGTAGAAGAGGAGAGGGTGGCCTGACCCTCAACGAATGACCCCAGCCCGCGCACCATGCGCTCGCCCCGGTGGATGCTCTCGATGGCGGCTCGAGACTCGATGTGTTGCCAGACAATGCCAGCCATATCGCGCATGAACTGTTGATCCGCGTCGCCGAAATCGAGCTCGCTCCGGGGCGAGTCATCGAAGACATGGTACACACCAATTTGAACACCTTTCTTGGAGCGAATGGGAACTCCAGCGTAGAAGCAGGCCTCGGGCCACACTTGCCTGCAGAAAGCATCGGAGAAGCGCTCATCTTGGCCAAGGTCGGGCACAACAAGCACTGTCGTCAAGGGCGTGAAGGCCTTATCGGCGGCGTTCTCGTGGTGGATAGTCGGCGAGCTTTTTAGGACAGACTCATTTGGGCATTTTATGCCACGAGGGACAGCGGAACCCGAGAGTCCAAGCTGGTGCGGAACGGGCGGTGTGTCTGGGCTGAGTGCCAATGACCGAGTAGCCTCGGCAACGACATACTGATAATTGACGTCAAAGAAGGAGATGAGGCACCGCGAGACGTTGAGCCTCAAAGCAGCGAGCTGGGCACTATGCGGCTTGTCAGATGTCGGCCGGTTTGCGGAAAGCACGGTCTGCGAGAACAGCAACAGGCGGGATACAACCGCACAGGTCGACCATGAGAGATTTCTATGTGAAGACCACATGGAAAGGGAGTACTGACAAGGCAGTTAGACCGGCATCCGGGCACGGAACTACGCGGCTGGGGTCGATAGGGCGCTGAGGGTTGATGGGGTGTGTATTGCGTATGAGAGAGCTCGCATACCTAGAACACAAATCAGCAGTGTCTACAGCACGACTCAGGGTGTGTCTGGCAGGCCAGGCGACAACCTTGGAACGACCTTCTGACAACCTTACTTCAAAGTCTCTCTGGTGCGTGAGCCTTCGCTAGCTGGGGCCGCAGACTGGCCCTCGCCGGCTGAGGCCTGGGCAGCCGGGGATGACTCCATGTCTGCGAGAGTGAGATGAAGACAAACGGGAAGGGACTACCAAAGTAAGCCCAACGCAGACAGGCTCACGAGGGGATTCGCAGGTCTGCGGGACTGGAAGCATCGGCATTGGCCTGGAGCAGCACGGGATGGCAGACAGAATCAAGGCGACCGCGGAATTGTATGCATGGGAAAGTGGCAAGGGTTGGTGCAGGAAATAGGTCAGGCCCATCTGGGTGGACAGAATTGCCATGGCAGGCAGACAGGCAGAATGCAAGGAACCTTGGAAGGTACAAGAGCAAGCCTGGCAAGGTGAGGTGCCTAGGTAGGTCGGCTGGGGTTCTAGTGAGAAAACAGCTAGGGTCCTTCTACTCTGGGTGCTCTGGCAGTCTAGACCTTGAGCCGGGCCTTGAACTGGATGGAGCTGGGCCCTTGGACCTGGGATCTTGGGATCATGTTGTGGGTTAGTAGTGGACTACAAGTCTGATCAGAGACAACAGGGAAAAGTGCAGGACCTTCAGAGCCGCTTTTCAGACCACGATCTAGACCAGGTGGCTTGGGCGGCCGAGGGGACCGCCCACCCCCGAGCTAGGAACCAGCTGCCTGTCGAGTGGGCAGGCCGTCTTTGCCGTACCTACCTAGGTACCTAGGTACTGGCAGACGGGCACCCGTCACCTGCTAATAAGGTGTCTTGGTCGAGCGTGAAACTGTGGAAGGGGACACGCCACGGCGACTCCACCTTGTCATATAAACGCAATAGACAACTGTGAAGGCAAGAGCATGAGCAGCTGGACAGTCAGTCACTCAGTCAGCATGCAGCAGGTGGGCACCATTTACAGCCGACTCTGGCAGTCTGGGTTGTCAGCTGTGTGGAAGTCTCACCATCTGTCGGCCGCCGGCCGGCTACCTCCGTGAAAGTGATGAAGAAACTATGACGATCTGTGTCGCATGCCGACGGACCTCGGGATGTAGTACAAGCCCCACGCCCCACGCCCGTGTCGTGCCAATTCTCCAAGGCACGGAGCAGGGCCCCGGTGGACAAGGCACGGAGTGGCGGGGTGGCGGGGTGGCGGGGTGGCAAGGGGCGAATTCACGGTGGGTGAATACTTCAGAACTCCGTACCTACGTAGTTATTACCTAGACATTGATGCAGTTGGATGTCTAGAGCTCAACTGGGAAATGTGTAGTGTTGGTGTTTGTACACGGTCGCTATTCGGACACAAAGACAGAGTCGCCAGTAGATAGCTGCAACAAGATGTTTCACTTTTCTCTGTTTTCTAAGGCTGCCGTCATCGTCATTTGCTCTTTCTGCCTTATCAGAGACCGAAGGGTAGTGATGCATCGACAGTATACGAAGTGTACGTAGCTAGGTAGGGTCAGAAATAGCAGACGGGAGCAAAGTTGATATAAACGTACATTGGTCAGGGATAAAATAGGGTGCTTGGCGCTAACAACGGGAAGGGGACTCCAATTGCCGGATTCAAGCAAATTTGTAAATGCCCTCATTTGTGTTTATTAGCGCCATGCTGGCATATTTTACCCATGCCTGCCATTTGTACTACACTTTTATGACCTATAAACGTGTAGATATCCGGGAGGAAGGGAAAAAGGTGATTGGGGTCTGTTGTCTTTCTATGCATGTGTGGGCCCGACCGTTTCAATTAAAGAGAGGTTACACTCCATGCATCACCATTAGAACAAGACACAGTTCAGATGAAAAGTATGGGGAAGCTATTGTGGGGATGATGTAGACGGAGACAGAATGGCACGAACAATGAAACAGACCAAGGGGCTAACCAGAGTGCGAGGTACCCCGGTTACAGGCTAGAGCCCAGCCAAGAATGGCCGTACCTACACACCACAATAGACTACAATGTTTTGCTGCAAAGTCAAGTGTATAGCGCTAGCGGATTGTGAACTATTTATTCACTAATCGAGGTGGGTCGCGCGCCGAGTCAAGAAAGGAAGCTTGGAGGCGGGAGCTGTCACAACAACGCGTTGGCCCCAATATCAACCGCCCTTGCTCTGCCTACCGCCCTCGAACACTTTCATCCTTCCAACCTTCCCGCCCACTCCTCACCTCTTCCGACTTCTTCAGTCCGGTCGCATATCTTGACACTTCAACTTAACCCGCCCAGATCTTTTCTTTCCGCCAGCGCTCACCTCACCCACTGCGACTACCCACTCACACACCCTACCATCACCGAGATGACAGACTACGCGAGCCTCAAGGTCCCTGACCTCAAGAAACTCCTCCAAGAGCGTAGCCTTCAACAGTCAGGCAACAAGGCAGACCTCATCGCCCGGCTACAGGAACATGACAAGAGTAGGTCAGCTTTCATCACTTTATCCAGCCCTGGCGACTCGAGCAAGCCAGGCGCTACTGCCCCTGCGCTTGACATCCATCCTGGCGCTCTTTGCGCGCTCAAAACGCTAGCTGACAAGAATCGTCACTTTAGGCCAGGCCGAGGACGTGATTGACTGGGACGATGATGACACTAAGATTGCCACTGCCGCCACCAAGAAGGAAGAGCCCAAACCTGCTGCTCCTGCCGCCGCACAACCACAGGTGGACACCCCACCCGCACCACCAGCTGCACCTGTCGAGGCCGAGCCTACCAAATCAGTCCCTGAACCTGCTGCGGAAGCTCCCATTCCCGAGACAAAGAAACAAGATGCCACCAGTGCGCCGGTAGAAGATGGTGCGGCTGCCCCTGCCGAGGAGAAGCCAACCGAGCCCGCCGAGAGCTTCGCTATCGGCCTAGAGGCGAGCAACGCCGAGGAGGAGCTTAAGAAGCGCGAGGCGCGCGCCAAGCGCTTCGGCATAGCCACTGATGACAATTCTGAGGAAGCAAAGAAGCTCGAGCGCGCTAAGAAATTCGGCGTCGACAACTCCGCAGTCGTCAAGGGCCTCGATGCGGCTCTGCCAGAGCGCCGTCCCAAGCGCGGTCGTGAGCAGGGCGACCAGACCGAAGGTGGGGGTAAGAGACAACACTCGGAACGGCGCAATGGAGGGCAGAACAAGCACAGAGGCGGTCGTCGCGGCGGTGGCCGTCCCAACCGGAACGAGGGCGGCGGTGGCGGCGGCGGGAGCAAGATAATTGCCGACCCCACCGAGAAGGCGAAGGCTGAAGCTAGGGCCAAGCGTTTTGGCGCCGGCAATTAGGACATGCCGTCGCAATGCGTTCTTTCCAGTGCTTCTGAACAGGTCAAGGCCGAGGCCAGAGGCCGACGATTCGGCAGCAGCGCCTACTATCAGCCAACGGGGGGAATTCTGGATGATCCTAAGGAGCGAAAGAAAGCTGTGTCTCGCGCGAGACGATTCGGGATTGTCGAGTAATAGGAGACCTCCTGTGCTACTCCCCGGGGCACCTGGTCCATGGGGACCTGGCTGCAACGGCATATCAGTGAACGTCATTTCAAGGCGAGCTCTGCAGCCGGACCATGGTCTGATATCGGCTCGTTGCGACGAAACAACAGTTACGCGTCGAAAAAAAAAAGCAGAACCCGAAGCCTCGTTCAGAGTGGTCTTTGCACACTTGGGAGGATCATCGCGACTAGGGAAGACGGGACATTCTTTTGGAGTTAGGGTTCCGCTGGCGCAAGAGGACCGTAATTCGTCGTTTTTCTTCAGTACCAGGACAGGATCAATGATTATACCCATTACCCACGTGGGCATCGGCCTCCCAAAATACGTCCCCTTAAGAGGAACCTTCCTCATTTCCCAACCTCCTACCATGACGATTGATATGCTCGCCATTGTTGCCGTACAACGAAAGCCAAATCAGCAGAAGTGCAAGTCTCGGATGGGATATCATTGGGCAATAACCAATGTTTTGGGACAGATCAAGTGGTTCTAGTCCCAAGTGTCGTCAAGGCTGTCTTGCCTACGTTAGAACGGGATCCGCGTCCAGGTTACAGGTCCAAGGAGGCAACAGGTGTTGAACCCAGCTATAATCCCGAATTGGCTCACGTGCTCCGACGCATGCAGTACGTGCCGACGCTCATGTTGGGCTGCTTGGAGGAAGTAACAGTCCACGCCCATTGTGCTGGCCCCAGGGACTTTCGTGTCCATTGTAGAGTGGCATGAGCCCAAGCTTCTCAGAGGGCTTGAGAATCGACTGCTGCCTTCCAAGACCGTCCGCTGTGCGACGAGCCAAACGAAACCCAGCATTTGGGAGTTGGCGACTCAGAAGCCGACCCTGACCTAAGGCGTAGATGACGGCTTTGGCGACCCCTGTTCACAGCTTGGAACGAGCTATTCCGAGCCAGCTACCGGGAGGCTCTCAGCACGATCGAGTCATTCCAGAACTCGATCTCTGGCAAGGACGTTTGTTCAATGTTCGGCGCAGTCTGTCCCTTCTTTCTCGGACTGGAACAACCGTGTTTTGTCTCCTCGCATTCGACCGAAGCCTTTCAGTGTGCTGGTGCCAGATGCGTCATGAGGTGAGAGGATTTTATCAGCAGCACGCACGTATCTGTGTAAGAGACTGAAAAATGGTGGCTTCGTGTAGCCTGAAGGCACAAAAATGTTCGCGCTAGGCAGGCTCAATTTGTCGAGAGCATATCTGCGCAGCCTCTGGCCAGTAACTGACAAGTCACTTCTACAGCTTTCTAAAAGATTGAGCGAGGCCCAAGACCACCATTTCTCTTGACGAGCGAGGAATCCCAAATTTTCAACTCGCGAGAGGGTACAAATGTTGAGAAAAGCCCCTCTACGGGCACAAAGACAATCGATTCTATCTGGACTTACAGTCGCTTGTAGAGTCTGACAAAGCCAAGAACAAACCAACACAAACCTTTGCTACTACAACTGCTACTGATCAGGGCGTGTTTCTCGTGGGGTAAAGGGAATGATCATCTTATTAGTCACCAAGGACGACGTATCATGGGAGTCCTCGTGAGCGCGCGAACTTGGAAACGAGATGGGCACAGACAGGGACGCCAGGAGAGGCTGGCTCCATAAAGATTAGTTTGCATAAATGCAGTCAAAGTTGACCTTTCCACCTGTCACAGCAGATCTACAATTTGAATTAACTAGGGTGCCAAATGATCTACGTCGATATGCCCTTGTGCTGTGTACGCGCTGTCGACAGGTAGCTCGCGAAGTGGGTGCCCAGTTGATCTTCAAAGTCGTTCTCAATTTCCGGCTTGAAGGGGACCGACATCGGAAGTCTCTACGAGAGCACCGCACCGCACAAAAGAGGACATGACAGCATCCAGAAACCGGTAGAGGGAAAGTCGGCACGCAGATGGGTGCCATCCGCACAAGCAGGATTGCGAAGGTTGGGCCACAGACGAGATGAGCGCAGGTGGGTTGATATGCTCGATCCCAATCTCATGGGTGCCGAATCAGGTGACCCAACCTTCATGTGGTGCGCAAACCTTGTCACGCAGGAGACGTGCGTCCCTATCACATGCGTTCGAGGGTGGGATGAGGGTGTACACTGTACACAGTAGTGTGGTGTGGGCAGCAGGGTGTGGGACATCCCACCGGCAGCAAATTTATTTAACCTAAGCGCTGGATGTGGGGGGGGATCACGACTGCATTCATGCAGCCAGCCAGCCAGCCCGCCCGCAGCGGGGCGTCGCCGAGGGAAGGGTAGTGTGGGCTACCCACACCCTGTCTAGCCCGGACGCCGTCTGGCGAAGGTTGTTTGGTGTTTGTAGTGCAATACGATGGTGCTGGGGAGAGGATGGTGGGCCTCAAGGTGATGATGCTATTCCGATTCGCAACGATGGTTGTTGGCAATCGATTAGTGTGGATACCTCCCCAAACGTGCGGAAATGATCGGTGCCCACTCACACACTCTGCGGCAGCTACCAGCGACAAGAAAACCCCAGAGGAATCCCTGCCGGGGCCAGCAGAGGGCCCGGGACCTATCAACGGGCTCAGATGGTGAATCTGAGATCCCATAGGCCACTAGGCGGCTGCTCCCATCTGCGGGTCGCCCCTTTTGGTGAGGCGCCGTCAGAGGCAGGCAAGGCCCGAACTGTTAGACTGTGTATGTACATTGTACAGTAAGTAGGAGATTTTACATGTGGGGAGTGATGAGAACTGATTGCGAATCTGTCTTCTCTTGGCCAACAGAGTGGATATGATAGTGGTATTTTGTGCAGGCACTTCTTTCAGTCTCCACAAGTGGATTGCCATAGTATCTCGACTGCCGGCGTGCAAAGAGAAAGCTGAGGTTCCATCCAGGGTGACTTCCTGTGCCCAGTACACTAATGAATTATCCTCCACTGGGCGCGACTGGTATCTCGCCTCACTTTCAGAATCTTGCCCAGCTTCAGGGAACCCCCACAGCCCGGCGCGCGCAATGAATGACCTCGGGAAAGACACATTGAGCTGGGCCTCGGTCATGGCAAGGCGGGCAGGATGAGACATGCATCGGCACGACTTCGGACGAGCCTGTTCCGGTCACGTTCCAATCCCCATGGCGCCAGCCGTCGCGCCCTTTGAAATGCAGTGGAACACATGACCTTCAGATCTCCCTGGGGGAAGAAACTCACCGCTCGAGTATGGGGTTCGCCTGGGGGCTTGGTGGGACAAATTGCGCCGCTCACCGTTCAAAAAGTCAAAGTAGGGACCAGCCGAGCCGAGGTTGAGGAGAGTCCTGCGAACGTGTCTCAGACAGAGAAACTCGGAGTGCGTGGATTGACAGAGATGACGCATGGGCTGGACCTTGCTCACCGAGATGGTCCTCGTGACACCTCGCTACCTAGGTATGAAGGAGTGGGCGGCAGCAGGAACAGTAGAGTTGCACCACCGCGCGCGCGAGCGGACTCGTCTCATCCTTGGGTCCCGCTACTGCGGCAGACATTTGCCTTGCGATACACAGCATGTTAGCCCAGCGATATTGAATCAAATGTGCTACAGTTTTTGTGGGAGAATATCGTCGGTGGCGGTGGTCATTCACACCAAACTGCAGGTGCTGACGCTCATGGCTCGCCAAGGCGAGTGAGGTTGAGCCTGTGCTCAGAAAGAGTGAGTCGTACTCGGGAGGGCTCCAACCAACGGGGTCGCCCATGCCCCGGCGCTTAAGCTCGGCTATCCAATGGATTGTTCTTGGTGGACCCCTGCTGGCGGGAGAGCTTACAGGTTGAGACTGAACCAGGGTCGCCAACCGAGATCTTGCCCGCGGTCTTTGGAGAGTTCAATGGTCCCAGGAAACGGCTGACAGAGGAGGCGAGCCCAGAAGAGCAGGAGACGAGAGTGCGTATGACGATGGCAAAGACGTGTCATCATCTTGCGATGGAGGTTGAATCAGTTCTTGATTTCTTCTTGCCTTGATGAGTTTCTCTGGCTTGCTCTGTGCCACGTCACCAGCCTCAAATGCCCAGGCTGGTCAAGTTCCGGCTGTCAACTGTGGCGGAGCAGAAGTAGTGTACGACCCTGGCTGGTGGTACTCCATACTGCAGTACATTACATACCACGCGATGCACTCGCCACAGCCCGCAACCCACTTTTCGCCGGCTCCGACAGCGAACCCAGGGCTCGTGCAAGACGTGCGCCAGTGCGGGAGTGCCAGTGCAGCCCGGCGTCGTAACGGTACGGCAAAGCCTTGTGATCTGCCCTTACCCTTAGGTGCCGCAATAAGGGTTCCATTTTTTGCGACCGGGACCGCAGAGATTTTCTCCGGTTGCTTCCTGCCAGGCCCGCCGTCGTGCTTGTCCTGGAAAGTTACCACCACCCATCTGCCTGGGCATGTACGGGGTGCTGCCAGCGCACCACAATTGCCACGGCCTAATGGTGAGTAAAATTCTCAGCTTTCAGCTTGCCTTGCTCGCTTGGCCTGTCAGGCGTGGCATCTTGCGAACCAGGAGATTCTGGTACCTGCAGATCCTGAGGCGACGTGGAGACCCGTCCCATATGGGGCGTCAAGGAGACAAGGCACAGTGGCTTTTGGGCACTGGCCTTCGAAAGTTTGACAATTTGACGACACACAGACCTAGCCTGCCTAGCCAACTTATCGCGCTTGAATGCACTGCCATGATCAAGTATCCAAAGCCAGCAGACGAGCGATGGATCTATTCTATTCTTGTCGAGTGTTGCAGTTCGGCCCTTCGCTTCCTATGACAGGTCAGATGTGGCCAGGGAGATCGAGCCTAGTCTCGATCCACGCGGACGATTTATTCTACCTTGACTGCCCTTGATCGTCGTTCATGACATGCACAAGCTTTCGGCAGCGTCCCCAGGTTCGTACGCGTGTGAGAAGGCATTAGTCGCGTACATTACATGATCCTTCACGCCAATATCACTTCATCAAATTTGCCGTGTCTGCAAGATAGAGAGAAACCGGTCGTGTCCACACCCTCTCGGGACCCGGGAGAGGGCTTCCAAGCCCGGACCACATCCGCGCTGCCGTGGTGGGTCGGTGGAGGTTTCGATGATGAGAACAAGAAGCGATCCCCGGCCTGACCAAGGTGTACGGGCTTTTCCAGAGGTGCTCTGCAACAGAACGCTTTGGGAACAAGAGGGGAAGTCTCAATTAGAAGGAGGCAGGGACGAGAACTTGATGTAAATTGCCCGATTTGGTATAATTCAGGGGTGGCTGGGGCTCTAAAACCTGTGATTGGAAGCTTAATATCTCGGGCGAGCCAACCAGAGAGCTGGGATGCTACTGGAATTCGAGCTTGGCTTCCTACGAATCCACGGCGGCACCTGGCTTCTCAGGGGCCGCGACAGATGAGTCACCCGCGCCTCACCAAATGGAGCATCTACATAGTAGACTACGATGTCCTCTGACGGAGACGACGAGTGCTGGGGCCAGTATCAGAAGCCTAGCTAGCCCGTACGACTCCAATCGCCCCAGGGTTTGGGCGTGCCGCGGCAAGCGCCAGAGGACGGGTGCGATCGCATCTCCCTGCTGGGCCAGGCTGGGCCAGGCTGGACCAACAGATGCTAATTGGGATAGCGTGTTGTGCTCCTTGGTTGGTGATCCCAGGCCCTCACGCCTGAGTTGTGATTGAGACCTGGAGTCCCTGGGCTCGAGGACACGGACGGTAATGGCTCCCGTCCCTGGGCCGCGGCTGACCACCCACAAGGCGTGTGTGGACCGCGGGCCTTGTCCTGGTCCTGAAGCGTGCGAGCGAGGTTGTATGCCTAGTTGTTATAATGTCTGTTGGTGGTTAAACACGACATTACCAGAGCTGATAACAAGGCCCTCGAGACGGATCTGTCTTAGACCCTCCCAAGCAGCTGGGACTGGCATGGGAGGATAGAAACCTTGAAAGCCAACAGGCCGTGAGCTGTGGGCTGTGTGGCCCCCGATCTGGCCAGGCCATTATAAGCCACCTGCAGAAGCCATCTCCACCTAGCTGCCTGTCGTCTGTCGTCTGCACGTCTGACTGACTGATAGACTTTCTGCAAGGCAACCAGGCAGGAAGCAAAGGAAGAAAGACAGGTAGAAAACCACCCGAGACCAGAAAACCCTATGCTCAGCCGGGCTGGGTATGCAGAGTAAGCTACCGAGGGCTCATCGTAGCATCAGTCAGCCATCCATCATCAGTCTCTGTTTCCCGTCGTCAGACTAGCCTGTTAGTCTACCCGTTCAGCGTTGCGAGACCAACTGCAAGAGTCAGAAGACGACAGGCCCCGGCGCTTGTGGGTGGCCGTTGACTGGCGCAAGTCCATGGCCAGCGATCCCCCTGCAACGGGCTCGCAGAGATCGCCGTCAAGGGTGAGGGAATGAGGCCGATGGGAGTGCTCAGTGCACAGAGTGAGACATTGTCTAAGACATGCATGCAGACACAGCGAACTCGCTGACCCTTTGCCATGCATGGTCTTTTCGGGTTCGGCCCCTGCGCACGTTTTTTGTGGCATTTCCCATGTGGCTTCACCACGGAATTCCTCTTCGGCATGTGGGTATACTGTGTAGTGTGAAATGTAATGTTGTACAATAGTATCCGTATGAGGTGCCTGGTAAGTGCATCATTCAAATTACTTACCTAGGTAGATCCTTACCCTGAACCTGACCCTGAACCTGACCAGTCTGGCAGTGAAGCCTTGCTAGTAGTTAACGGCCCGTGTCCGTGCGACAGGAGCTGCCCCTCACCGTCGTCGCCTGTTCCTTCCTCCCCAAGCTCCCCTCACCGACCCCGGGCTCGTCCCGTGTCGACTTGTTTCGTTTGGCAGCGATTCCCCCTCTTCGACTGACCACTTCTCTCATCGTGCACCTCGCTTCGCCAACATCCAATGCCACCAGCGGGTGAGCAGATTGCCCCGAGACGATCGGCGCCACTCGTCCAAGCACACGCAGGTCACTGGTCGTCTTTGTGGTCCTGTCTGCAATATTGACCATGGACTATGGTATGGATTATGGATTACAGTCTGTGGACAACCTCCAACACCCAACCCAGCAGCCCCAGGGGACGGTCGTCTGGTCGGCCGTTCGCCATCCTAAAGAGGCGAGGGCTCTCGTTGCCCAATGGCATCATTAACCTGCAAACTTGGTGCTCCCATAGGGCCTCGCCTCATGCACGGTCCAGGGCCCTGCCCAGGGTCCCTCTTTTACGCGCATGGCGCAGCGTCTGCTTTTCTGCAGCAGACAGGGCCCGCCCTTTCAACCGGGACAAGGATACACAGTAACAGTACACTTGCAAGGCAGGATGCGATGCAGCTCATCCTCGACTGTCGCCTATTACCGCCCAACAACGGCTTGCCTTCTGTCCCCTCTGCAACGGTCCCACAGCTGATCTGTCGGGCCTAACCAACTGCCCTTTTCTCATTTGTGGCCGATGGGACCCCGCCACGGACGTCGTCGCGAAAGGAAAGGGAGAAAGAGCAAGCCAGTGACAGCATCTTTTCCAGGTCCACCTTCAACCGGCTCTAAATGGCTCAATTGCCGTGCAACATGTTCAATGTGCAGCACAGTACATTGTACATTCTTCGAGTACACTCTGGCACACAAGAATTTTGTACAGTCCCTGGCACAGGGCAGCCAGTGTGCACCGCAAGGTACTCAAGTACTTTGTACCTACCCAGGGAGGCCTACACCGTGTCTCAGTCGACCTCACCGTCCGACCCAGTCAATAATCGACTTGCTGGGCCTCCGAGGCTGCGAGGTTCCCTCTCGGATCTTCGCCCAGAGCCTGCGCCTGAGCCCCACTGCATGTTACGTAGCAACATTCAAGTACGGAGTACACGGTACTGTGGTATCTTTCTTGCCCAGCCGTGCGGCGTGCCCACCGACGCATGCTGCAGTATCCAGGCACTCTATCTCACTTATTACCACGGATGGGGTTCTGGCACAGCACAACAGCCAACCAACATCCGCATGCCACTAAAAATGGTCAAAGATAGTATACGGGCATGCGGGACAGGGTAAGGGGGGGCTCTTAGTATCTTCGCCTGCAGCTGGTGGGGAGTCATTTGATCTTCTTGCCTTGCCCACGAAGAATCCTGGACCGCTTCCCCAGCTCTGACGACCCATACATCCTGGGAGCGGGTTATCGTCCCTCTCATCATTATCAAGGTACTGCGGCCCAGTCATCCTCCGTCGGCTGCAATATGGGCACCGGGCATCGGGCACCACAGCACGCTCGGCTAATCTAAATACCTCGTCTCCTCGAACTCAAAGACTTTTTTCTTTTAAAAAAATATTTTTTTAAACGCCCGTCTGGACTGCTCCATCACAAAAGGTGCCCACCACACTCCCCGTCACCCTTAGCGAGCTGACACACGCCTGTCGCCGGCGGAGACCCTTGTACCTCTCACCACCCTCCAACTCCCTCCACCAAGCCCTCGGATACTACCCCATCCCACCATCTCGACATCTTGTTGACATTTTATCCTTCCCTCCTCGGTCGTGCGCGTCTCTTGACTTCAATTTTGTTTATTAATTCCCTGTGTTACCGCGGCGGCACGTTCTTTGCCCTCGCCTGCTCTTTCTTGCTTTTCAGCTTTTCAAGGTGCTCCACTTACACGCGCATGTGTGGCACATAATACGCTCACCTCGCATATGTTTGGGGCATTTGGTGGGCAGGTTCGCCACCCGTAAACTGCACTCATCTGCCCAAGGGCTCTGACTCAAACACAGTGAGTGGGTGTCCCCGCGCCAGTTCTGCCTTCGATCTCGTCTTGTATGACCCGAATCCTCCATCACCATCACACCCACCTTGGGGGCCTGGGCCATGTGCTGACCATCGCTTCGGTATGCTTGTGTCAGATGAAGATTGGACCCCACGGGAAGACATAATGTTGGTTTGAGCGCGCAAGCAAATCTGAGCTCAAATGGAATCCTCGAGACTGAGGATGGCGGGCCATGCGACGACAGGCACGTCAACTCAGCCCAGGCGCGTAGGCGCCAATGTGAATACGCCTCAGAGTGATTTCACACCTTCTCTGAGTCGAAGGGCCCGGAAGGCGGCAGAGAATGCTGCCTTGTCTCTCCAAGATGCCCCATCTTCCCGGAGTGCAACCAAGAAACCGCAGACTTCGACCCAGCGGACACCTGCTCAGACACATGGACGCAAATCAAGCCTTCACGGCCACTTTTGGGGGTCTAACTCCAGCAACAGGTCCGAAGATGCCCTTTCCAGCGTTGCCAGCTCGTCCGGCCCCTCAAGCCGGTCTCAAGAGTCCACCAAGCAGCCCAGGAACCTCCTTCGAAGGAAGCATCCCCGAGTGACCCCGCAGCCTCCCACCATGCCTTACCACTCTCACAACAGTTCCGTAATCACCGACTCGACCTCTTCGGTGCCCCGATCAAATGTCTCGCTGGATATACCACGAGATGCGAATATGGACCACAGGTTTACTCCCAGCCCAGCAGACTTCCAGCCCCAAGAGAGGCCCGAGCCTCCGGCAATAAACACGCAGCCTGCCACAGTCTACCCTGAGCTCGACCGATACCGAGATTACGAACCCCAAGAATCGTTTCGGAACTACTACTCTGAAGTGCCGTACCCAATATCGACCGACCTACCTCCACCAACGCCTTTGTTTTCCAGCACAAGCAGCCAACACAGTGCCTTCAGTGGTAGTCCTTCTACCAGGTTCTCCGGTTCTCCGGGAGGCGGCGCGTACAGTCGAGACACAACCCCAACTTCTATATTATCTCAGTCGCCCGGCCTCGTTGCGCCTATGCGTCTTCCACTTTCCAGGTCTAAGCAGAGTAGCCCTGCGGATACAAGGCCTCCCGTGACCCGCAGGAGAGCTGGCAGCGCCTCCAAAGAGGTCCAAGACGACTTCACGGAACCGGAGGGCCTATCCATGGTTAGGGAGTCTGTCAACTCATCATCGTCGGCCTCCACGGTACGAGAAGTTACACTTAAGGAACAGAGACAGAAGAGGCTTCTCTCCTCACGTGCCCCTAGCCCGCCGCCTCGTGTGTCCTCCGACAAGTTCAAGAAGATGCGGGATTCGGAAGCCGCACCCACCAAGACGTCACACGCACCAAGCAAGTCCGTTCCTGTCATCCCATCCGCAGCCCGAGTCACGAATAATACTCGTCAGTTTGGCGAAGCGTCTGGTGCACCCACACCTCGGCCAACGCCACCTATGAGACCGAGCAGGGAGGGGACCCCGGATCTACATTCTCAAGTGGGGTTGCCAGTGCCAGTGGTGCATAGCAACCTGTCTTCGACGCATCTTTCCGAAAAGAGGCGAAGCCTGAATCCCCCTATCAATACTGCTGCTTCCTCTCGCTCCAATACACCCTTACAAGGCGACCGAACACAGCAAGCTCCTGCGCCTAGAATTGGCAGGGAAGCTACTCCAGCCCCACAAGGTGCTGGATCGGGGCCTTTGGCTCAAACAGCCAAGTCAGACCCTCGAAAGCCTCCTCGGACACCGAGCCCAAGTGTATCCTCAGCGTTCAAGTCCCGGTTTCCCCTGTTTAGCCGCAAGAATAAGTCTATTTCAGAGGCGCCTCCGATCAATGCCTCTGAGAAGAAGGACAGGCCGGCTCGGAAGGGCCCCGCCGCAGGGACTGGCCACGAAGGATATGGGCGGCTCGGCCACGTTCGGCGACGCAGCGGTAGCATCACTAACAACCCTCGTGCAATTCATGGGACCATGTCTTCACAGGAAAGCCTTGCCAGCTCGCAGTCAGTCGACCCATTCCTGGCCGAGCGCATGAGCCCCGTCGTCATAGCGGGCGGGGAGATCATTGAAAATCGGAATGTCAGCTTCGATGCCAGTCGAACGGGGAGCGAGCAGAACTTGGCGTTACCCCGGCCTAGTATCGGTTCAAGGCACAACTCTGGGGTCTCACTATCATCCCAAGAAGATCGCAATACTCTTTGGCCTTCTGCAATGCCCCATCTACCAACACCAGGACCTTCCGTTGGGGCCCGACACCCTTCTGAAAGCAGCGACTCGGAGGGTCTCCACATGAAGCCGACTTTGGCACTTCGCCGATCAATTCAGAGACTTCAAAACGCGGATGAAGGAAGCATGCGTCTGCCTCAGCCCATCGTTATCCGACCCGGAGTGACGACCCCATCCATGAACAGCCACGACACTTCCATCTTATCGGATGATTCACTCTACGACCCACGGAGAAAGCAGGGCCAAGCTCAAATAGATGCCGCGCATCCGCCGCCCAAGAAGTTGCTGAAGAAACCTAAATCCCCCCGAAAATGGAACCTATTTGGGCGCTCGACGACCCATCCCTCCAGCAAGGCCAAGGAGCCAGAGAAACCAAAGCCCGTTGTAGCACCAACAGGCGGACAGAAGAAGTCCGTGGCATTCTACACGATGATGAGTGCCTCTGAACAGGAGATAGAAGTTCTGCCAGATGTCAAGCAGGTGCTTCGTGAAGCCCAGACCCCGACATCACATTCGCCAGCCCTGCAGACTCCCAACCAGGAGGTGCATCCAGCACTGCGAGATCAGCCCCGTACTGATAGAACCAAGCCCGTCCAAGCAAAGGCCCCCAGAGCCCTGCAGATCTCGAAAAGCATCCCAACGGCGGCTGCGAAGGTCGAACCAAGGAAGCCCTCAGCTCAACCGACACGGACAACACCGGTTTCGACAACACCAGCTTCAACGTCCAAGGCTTCAACGTCCAAGCCTCCAACAACTCGAGCGAATCGCTTACCCCAGGTTGGTCGCATCCCGAAGGTCGCTGCTTCACGACCCGAACCAAATAAGTCCTTCTCCCGACCGTTCAACCGCAACAGTATACAGCAGCAGCCACAGCCTGAAGTCCAGAACTCAGCCGCAGAATTCGTCGCTAAAGGGCCTAGCCCACCGCGATCACTGATCTCGGGTTCAGAAACAAAGGCCGCGGAGCCAGAAACTGTTGGAATAGAAGAGAATGAACCGTCTTCGGTCTATCGGCTTTCCAGGGACGTGCCGTCCGAAGCAAGCCGCTCCCAAAACGAGTTTCTCTCATTCCCTCCGCGCAAAGATTCCGAGGGCACCTCGACCACATCTTCCAGCTGCTCCGGTGTGTTGAGTTATTCTGACGCGACGGCCGTCATCCCAGGGCCAAATACTCCTCTGGCCGAGGACGAGGTGTGGGATGAGTACAACGACCTCATGGGCGAGGATGCTCTCAGAGTACCTCCCTCAGCAGGCTCCTCGCAGGGCAGGCCATTCCACCTTGAGATGTGGGGAAGGCGATTAGCAACCGACAAGAATACCCAGCTAGAGTCCCCGACCATAGACGCGTATGTTGAGTCAGACTGCGAGACAGAATTCGAGGCGGAAGCCCAGGAGGAGCCAGCTCCCATGACCTCGAGCGGTTATAGCTCAGGCCTCACTGCAAAGATTGACGAGACTCTTGAGTCAATTGTTGGTGAGCAGACTGCTTCTTTCAGCATGAGCGACTTTGTCAGCGGCTATGGTGATCGCAACAACAGCCTCAACTCGCAGTCTCAGCTCCAACGCACAAGCACTGCGTCGTCTCAGAAGGCACGCGTCATCCGCGACTCTCATGCGAGCGGCAGCAGCCAAGGGTCCGACGACAATTCAGCCGTCTCGCAGGTCAACCTTCGTGTTGGCTCGATGACCGTGAGCAAGTGGTTGACCTTTGGCCATGTTCTCTTCAGCCCAGTCAGGGATGAGCTGATTCCGATGACGGGTTCTCTCAAACGGCACTCCATCCTGGTGATAGACGGTCTTGGAAACGACGACTGGTCTTTCTACGCCGCCGAGACGTACCCTGCGGCCACCTTCTTCAATCTCTCTCCCCGTTCACCACTGCCGAATGAGAGCCAGGGCGCTTCATCTGGCGCACCTCTGAGCCCTCCTAACCACCACCAGATCCAGTACAAGTCCCACATGGACAAGTTCCCCTTTGGATCCCAAAGCTTTACTTCTGTGGTGTACCGGTTTCCCTCAGCTGTGCCCGAGTCGCACTACCGCAACATCGTCTCCGAGGCTCGCCGCGTGCTGAAGCCGGGCGGATACATGGAGCTTTCGATACTTGACATCGACCTGAACAACATGGGAAACCGCGGCCGCCGTGCTGTTCGTCAGCTCAAAGAGCGAGCGCATATTCGCTCACCCAACGTCAGCCTCGCGTCCAGCTCGGATCTGCTACTACGTCTCCTCGGACGGAAGGGCTTCACCGACATTAAGACTTGCCGGCTGGGCGTGCCCGTCGCGAGTGCTCCTGCGCCGTCCGAGTCATCGACGTCTGGCTCGTCGAGAACCGGTTCCAGGTCAGGTCCCACCAGATCTACCAGCGGCAAGGCCAAGAGGGACACACGCAGCCTCGCCGAAATTATCAGCGACGACGGCCCCATCGCGGACGAGAGCATCACGAAGATGGTTGCCAAGGTCGGGCGGTGGTGGTATGACCGTTGTTACGAGAGCGTCGCCCCTGCTCCGGGCGGGAGGAGTATGTGGAGCGATCCGGCGCTTCTTGCCGAGTGTGAGGAGTGGAGGACCACTCTGAAGCTCATGGTGTGCCATGCCCGCATGCCGGCTGCTCGTGGTCGCCTTGCGAGCATCTGAAATCTCTCATCGGGCCAGTTGCCCGCTCCCTTTTCACTTTCGTTTCAGGCGTGCATAGCGGACATGGTATCATTTTTCTCTCTCGATTTTGCACATCACTTGCATTCCATCCTGGCTCGTCCACATGACTGGAGCATTAATGACCCCCCCCCCCCC
>MAVT02000094.1:0-26214 GCA_001702395.2 Diaporthe helianthi | reverse complement strand
CCCCGGAACACATTGAGCAGCATTTGAAGTCATTGGCGTGCGGATCGAGAAACTGTCATTTCAGGATTTCATCATCAATATCAGGGAGCAATCTCGAAAACACAAACAAAGATCAAGATCAAGAGGGCGCGAGCCCAAAAATACTTAGTATCAATGATACACTCTGCGAGGAGTGTGCCTATTTTCTGGTGTGGGAATTGAAAATTCAAGCCGAGGGGGAAGTTGTACAGAGGTCACCGGTGACACAGGACAGTGGACCTCGAGGCATTGGCCGGCCGGAAAAATTGAATATTTCCAATTGATGGGCCGGCACCAACACATACATATTTGGGGTGCATGGCTCTCTGCCGAGCATTACCTCGGGCAGTACCACTTTCTTTTTCTTTCCTTTGCTGCAGGATGGCGGGATCGACTTCAGCTGGATTGAGGATTTCAGGAGGCTGTAAGCAGACCTCCCCGCGCTGAGCAGAACTTGGCGCGAGGGCTGGAAGTTTGTACGGCAGGGAACAATAATGACGGGTAATATGGATGGGCAATGGGCTGGATACCGTTCCACACTCCTTCTCCCCTCGGTCAATCCGTCACCTCGGCATGAAAAACAAAAAAGAAAAAGAAAAAAAATCAAACGAGGCAACGCGAGCGGTCGGTCCAGGGATTATAGGACAACAGCACACGACAGCACACACGCTCTGGATGAAGCTTCGGGTTTGGTTTGCGGTGTGAACTTGTTCGTGTGAACAGGGCAACAACGGTGATGATCGTGCAAGTTGTTATTGGACAAGCAAAGTCGATAGAGATACCCCAATCATTCAATGCAACTGTCTTTACAGTCTCTACAAGAGGAACCTTGCAGTCTGCCCGTCTGACCGTCTGTGATACCAGTTCCTCCCCGTGAATAAACACCCTTTTATATACCTACCTAGGTAGGTATTACGTGTAGTAGTCACTGCGCCTATCCAAAACACTGTCCCGGCGCGCACGCCGACCCAAACCATCCGACCGAGACACGCTCCTCCTCATACTCTCCACCTCACGGCGGCTCCTCTCCTTCTCAAAGCCATCTTCGCCTCCCGGCAAAGACTTGCGCCAAGCCGACCTGGTCCCCCAGACCTCGGGGATGAAAGGGACAATGTTCCTCTCAACAAATTCCCTTGAAACGCCCAAGGCAACCGCGTCGGCCACAGCCCGCTCCATGCGCGGCACGCACTCCTCCCTGGCCTCGCCGTCCCGCACGTAGACCGTATTGGCGTACACCAGCGCAACAACAGGCGTGCCCACCACTGGGTGGGCTGCTGTCCTACCGCGGGCCCGGGTTGGCGGCGAGGAAAGCTGCCCCCTCTTGTCCGTGTGGATGCCGAGGAAGCTCATGATGGAACTCCTCAACCTACCACCACCCATCGCCGCCAGGGCGGAAGATGATGACGACGACGACGACGACGACGAGAAAGACGGAGGAGGACGAGTACCCACACTAGCCCCACGCCGCCCACCACCACCATCCCTCCGCCCCTCGCCTCGCCGCTTCTTCTCACCCACGCCCTCGTCCCACGACCGCGCCCGCCTCTCCACGCCGAGGACCTCGGCCGTCCTGCCCTGATCGCGCTCCTCCCTGACGGCGCGGGCGACGCTGGCAGAGGTACACCGCGCAAAGACGTTGGCCCTCACGGGCTCAAAGTCCACCTGGACCTCAAACTTGTCGTACCAGCACCCCTTGGAGGCGCCGGCGTGGCGCCCTTTCGCCGTGGTGGTGGTGGTGCCCTCGTATTTTTCGTCGAGGCGGCGCTCGTCCGAGGCGGAGATGGCGTAGACGAGGCCTTCGACGACGGGACCAGTTTCGGCGGCGTGGTCATGATCATTGATGCCGTGGTGGTGGTGGTCCCGGGGGGAGCGGCCACGGTTACCGTTGCTGCTGCTACGGCTGATGCTGCTGCCACCTCTACCACCCTCTTTCTCCCTCTTCCGCGGCGCCGGCGCTGCCGGGACGCGGACGATGTTGACCAGCCCGCGCTCGTTGATCTGCCACCTGTGCCCGCGGAGGGTCGCCTTGCCGAGGAATATGCTATCCGGGCACCGGCGGGCCATCTTGTCCGGGCTGAGGTTGCTCCCGTAGGCGAAATAAAGCCTGTCTGAGGCTGATATGAGGGCTTGGTCGGCTAGCATCCTGGGAATATGCGCCTTTTTTGGGCAATGGAGCTTTTTTGTGTTAAAAATCTGTGTCTGCGGTGGTGTTTTCCTGTGCACCCTAGCACGGTCTTCCACCACGACGGGGATAGATATTTGTGGAAACGAGTTCTGAGGACTGCTTCTTCGAGTTGAAAACAATTTCGAAGAGGAGGGAAAGGCCATGCAAGACAACTTCCAAGCATTCCGTGTGAAATATATGGCTGTGACGCCAGCGGGCGGGAGGCTCTTGAGGCGCGCCGCCGCAACCAGACCTCATTCAGCGACCTCTTGGAGATGCGGTCCAATTTGGCGGCGAGTTCAAGCTCCATAGCTGTTTCAGGAGTTTCACATGTGATCGGATTTCATTGATCGCGACTTGACTTCTGACGCTCCGAGGGCTGGTCGTGGCCTGGGTTTCGGCCGGGCCCCGACCCGGGCTCGTTGTCACCCACCACCTCTGACGACAGCCCGGAGCGGAGAAGTGCCGGATTCGGAACGTGAATCAATAGTGAATGCGAAGATCAGTGAGAATAAAGCGCACCGAAAGAGAGGGGTGAGAGAGAGTATGGGTTGTTGTGACTGTGCTCCCACTTAGGCTTATGTCGGGAAAGTAGACGAGGCTGACTGGCTCATCGCGAGGCTGTGACCCAGCCTCCACGTGCCACCCCTTTTCCCCCCCAACCCAAGCAATTCTCACCAAGCCGTTGCTGTACGAGTCTTTCGTCAGCGGGGAGTTACAGCAACGGCGGAAGTGCTGCTGTCCCCATTCCATGTTTAGTCCAACTGGGCCTCAAGGGTCTCGTAGAGAAGAATGGTCTGTATAAATGGTATCTGGAGCGCCGGCCTTTTCCCGCGCAAAAACCCGATGCCTCTTGGCTTGATGCCCATCAAGTGTCGCTGTCGCTTCGTGTACGCTAGAGCCGATATCTCATAGGTCAAGAAGAGATCTCTGTCCCAGGCTTGGCTCTTGATGAATCCCACATCGGTTCCACCAGAATGATGATATCCCTGCTGTGGTCATTGGTTCGACAAACAAAATTCCAGGCTTCATGCATAAGCAAGACAAATAAGGCGGTTCAAATATGACAGCAAAAATCCCTTGGTGGCGTGTCCCCCTTTGCGCCACAAACTCCGTTGTACTTTGCTCGATCCGCAAGAGAAAGTCCAAAACGAGTCATGGCAAGCCGCATAAAAGTATGGATAGATAGATCCCCGGGGTATCTTCTGTCGTCTCCCGCCGACCCGCTATCACTCCTCCATTGGTGCCGTCGGCTTCCCGGCGTCGACGATCATCTGCTCGTCTATCTTTTGCTTCGTCTCACCCCACTCGACTCGCTTCCAGGTCGTGATCCTCCCGTCGTTCAGGTCGAGGTCGAAGATCCTGATTTTTCGGTGGAAGCCGCCGTACCCTCCGTAACCTCCGAAGCCAGAGCCACCCGCGTAGCACATCCAAAGCTCGGGCTTCTTAGAGTCTGGGTTTTGAGAGAGCGCGCAATATTCGTTGGCGTGGTCACTATGATACTTGTCAGTCGAACATTTTTAGCCACGGAGGGACACATGAGTACTCACTGCCCACAGCTAATCATGCTAACGCCCTGCTCGACCAAGGCATCACGGAAGCCAGAGTTGTAATTCGGCGCAGTTACACCCTCCCTCCACTCGCCCTTGAAGAACTGCTCGGTATCGCGATACTCGGGTAGAGGGATGTGGATGAACGCAATGTTCAGGTGGAGATGCGTGTACTCCTTATGCTTCTTCTTCAAGCCCTGCGCAGTCTGCCTGAACCAATCGATCTGATTCTTCTTGATCCAGTCGTAGCCCTTGAATCGGCGCTCGTCGGGCGAGTACGAATGCGAGTCGAGCAGGTACACGGTCACGGCCGAGTGCTTAGAGCTGCCCTTTGCTAGAATCTCCACGTAGTAGTTACCCACACCGTCTATGTCTTCTGGCCCGGACTTTGACAGAGAGTATGGCAAGGTCTCAACCAGCGCCATCTGATTTGCGCGCGTCAAAGAAGCGCCAGCTGCACCTTCATCGTCGTGATTGCCCAAAATGGTGACATATGGCACCTTGTGCTTGACCAGGAGCTGGGCGTATTTGAAGACGGCCTATCGTTGGCGTCAGTCAGCCCTCTGCATTGTAAGCAGGAAGAGGGTCAACCTACCGACTGTGCGTCTGGAGCGGTATCTCCATTAATCTGATCACCGCTCAGGACAACCAGGTCCGGCTTCTCATCCTCCAGGACCCTGGTGACAAAGTCCAGCGTCCTCGGATCCGCCTCACACCTGTCACTCTCCGGGCCCTCTGGCATTGCGTCTCTGCAAACCCCGACCCCAGTACTGAGATGCATGTCTGACACCTGCATGACCTTGAATTTCCCATTCTCTTTTATCCGGAGCTGCGGCTTGTACGGGTCCTGTTGGCTGCCTCTCCTGACTGTAATGTGCGCCGAAGGCACCTTGGGCCCGCCGTCCAAGAGCAGCGGCGTGCCCTTCTCAGGCATCTCCCAGCCGTCGCGCGCCTCGACCGCATCGTCACCAAACAGTACGTCCACGGCGGTTATGGTCCGTTTCGAATCGATGGCGACCTTCTTTGCGGATCTCTTGATCCACAAGCCTGCTTCTCTGGGCTCCCACCTCTCGTCCGCCTGGCCCTTCTTGTTGGTGCCGGGGTCGAGGCGGCCGACGTTGACATCGATGATGACCTTGTCATCCGAGGTAAGTTCCTCCTCCTTTTTCCTCCGCACGTGGATGTATGCGCTCGTCACGACCGTCTTCCCCAGGTACAGGTCTTTCTCAATGCGGTGCCACACGTCCGGGTCGAGGCGGCAGGAGGAAAAGACGTTGATGCTCGAGCATTTCTTGATTGTGATGTCGGTGATGAGGAGGCCGGCATGGTGTTGGGGCATGTACTCATGGATGGCTGAGGGTAGAACGCGGAAGTTTCTGTCAAGGAAGAAGACGACGAGGAAGGTGACGAGGGCTACCGAGGAGACTTGGACAATCGTCCTCACCTGCACTCGTGGTAAGTTATACTTGAAGGCTTTGCAAAGAGCTAAAGGAGAATGGGGAGTTGACAGGCGAGCTTACTATTCGGCGCGTCATCATGTGAGGTATGTGGGAAACTTGGGCAGCAGTCACCCAAGCTCGGCTGGTGGCATTGAAGTGGTCAATCCGAGGCAACGAGTCGAGTGGGAGATAGCAAGGCGCGTTGCTTCCAGGGGAGTCGCTGTCAGCACCATGTCCGTGCAGAGGAACCAGGAACTAGAGCATTCAAGAAGCTACGTAGTAATCTAGTAGAACTTGGAGGGGGGAGGTGTGGAGTTTGAACCGTTGTTGTGGGTATACTTGATGTGAGAGTGCGACGCAGCAGTGGATGCTCGTTTTAGGTGCTCCAGATTTCTATAGCCAGAAAATAGCTGGGGTGGGTTGAGGAATTGGGGAATGACGGGCACGGTGACGGACACGGAGAGGACGGAGGCAGACGGACCTGGGAGATCTGGGCTGATCATTTCAAGTGCGCGCAATCACGAGCTACTAGGCTCCCTTTGTGCTGGCGGGCTCCTTAGAGCTCTCCTCCCGGGCAGCCGGGCCCTGCCTTCCAGCCTTCCAGCCTTCCTCCAAACGCCACCTCCTGCATGTGGGCAGGCCTGGGCTGGGCGGTCTGCACGAATATCACTCTGTCTTGTCTGTCTTGTCTGTCTGTTGTCCGCCAGCAGATCTTGCAGGCCAGAACCCAAACAGGGTCCGCCAATCAGGGATCACCCACGCTGAAATCTGGGGTAGTGGGTTCCCCAGGCAGGCCCCTTACGTGCCGTCGGTACGATTCCAAGGGCGCTCGGCCGACTTCCGTGCAACATCGGCTCCGTGTTTGATTACCACCAAACCCAATTGCCACTGCTCGTCGATCAGTTTTGACACTTTGTGAGCTCTGTCTGCCCATACTGAGTACCTGCGCAACGTCTTTGCCCACCTGCGACTTCAAGGTTGCAGTTAAACTACTTTATTGCCATGGTCGGCGTCGGCGGACGGCCTCGTGCGGATTTTGACAAACACAAGGATCTCATCATCAAACTCTACCGCGAGAAGACGCCATGGTCAAAGATCGAGGAAGTCCTCCTCAAAGACCATGGCTGCAGGGTAAAGTCAAGGACAATCATGCGCCGCTTCAAGGAGTGGAACCTCGACTTCCACCGCGTCATCACCAACAGGTCTGACGACCTCAACCACCACATCAAGGCCTACTGGGAGGACCCGTCCACCAGGCCCAAGACGGACGAGGAGTTGCTGGCGAAGCTACACGCCGACGGCTTCACCGTCACCCTGAGCGCCATCATCCAGATCCGCAAGAAGCTGAACCTCTTCCGCCGCTGGGACGAGAGGCTCGGCAGGTACAGGCCCGACGCGGAGCTCGGCAGGAGGGGCAGGCGGAGGCAGAAGCACAACACTGCCTTCACCGAGGCGAAGCTTGTCCCTCCTCCAAGTGATTCAGACCCCGAGGATTCCCAGCAGGAATCCGGGCAGGTGGAACAGCAGCCTTTGAATCCTGGCGCACAGAGCGTTGGCGACAGCCCGGCCGGTCAGAGCTCACCGCCGCACCCAGGACGTCCACCCGCGTGGCCAACGCAACAACAGCCTGGCCAGAGCATTCAGCTCGCGCCTGGGCGAGATCCGGTGATAGGAAGTAGGGTGGATTCAGGTATCATAAACAAAGATGAGTGAGTGGCCCTGAACCTTACGTGAGGTGTATGACCAATGTTTAATCCGCTGATCTACAAATAGCCAGGTGAGAGCTCTGCTACACCGGGTGGCCACATTGGAGCAGCATTGTCTAGTTCATGGGATCGGCCTACCGTATCCAGGCACAAGTACAGACATGTCTACTACAGTGACATCAGCTGCTGCGGATAGGGGGCCTTGGCAGACCACCGCCAACTTTCTGCTTTGACCTTTCGAAGTTTCTGGAAAATTCTCATGCAAGAACGTCACAGCGACTGTATGTTCAAGAGGGCCGAGGTCTTCACATCCAGTATGTCAGTATCTGAGGGCTGTAATCCATGCAGCGGTGTGGATAAACCCGTCTTTCTCTACAGCTCAATGCTCTCCCACAAAGAAGGCTGTGTGTGTCCCCAGCGGAGCACATGTCGAGTGAATGATGATGCACTATTGACTGACGCGCAATGCCCAAGTGATTGCCCTCATCAGATTATCAAAGTCAGCGACGTTTTACGTGCACAAACACGCTCATTTTAAGCTTCCTGGATTTTGAGAGACTTTGCCGCCGTCGAATTCATACAGTACACTTCTCTGGGTTGATGTGATAGAGAGGAAGCAATATCGATTTCCTTGGTCTTAGGAACCTCCGAATGGATGATAGTACTATATTCTTCAAAAGGCTTCTCAAACTTGGGACAGGGCGCGCATGGCCCAGTCAACGCAACCTGTTCTCCAAGACCGGAAACCTGGCGGTAGACATATTTGTCATTGTGATATTTCTTGTTGACACACCATTCGGCCCAAACCCAGTTGATTCAAAAACTCCACCTTCGCCGTGCAATCCGACCGTTCGGTGATCTCCTCTCTCACCATCCAGAAATGACGGGAGAGCTTATCATATGAAATCAAAACTCCTGGTGCTTCCCTGCCGTCGGGGTTTTGTGCCCTTCCTATTGCCTGCTGACGCTCGCTGTGATGGTGTTCGCCGCCTTTCAAAGCTCATCAATGACTTGTTCAACTGGGAATTGTTGACTCTGGGTATTTCCAATGCTCTCGTCTCTTCGACCCTTTCTTATTTGCTTTCGCTGATTGCTCCTGGTTATGTATAAACTTGTGAGAACGCTGTCTCTTGCAGTCAGTTTCAAGCGGCTCTCATTGCCCCCCCCTCTCCGAGCTAAGGAGCCTGGTTTGTTGGGCCCCTGTAGTGTGAGAATGCGTTCATCGTGAGGATCTTGCGCTGTCGCTTCGATCACGCCCAGCTCCCTGTCGCAGAGCATCACTATAACTTGGGATCGGAGGCCCCTCGGTCTGGGCCGTGTTGCTCCTGCTGCGCGGCGTCACAGTTGCCGACGAAGCTCCTCTGCTTCTCGATATTCGTATCAAGGGTGTGTGCTCGCTTTCAGAACTGTTGCGTCGGCTCCCAGCATCCGAGGATGGAGGGCTGCTGTAGTCAGGGGGAGGTTGGTTCGGCTCCTGTGGACCCAGCCTGGCCGCGGGATGCATCGTGGTTCCACCAGCAGTACCAGCAGCAGCACTGCTAGGCTCGCCGCCGTCATCGTTGGGCACCAGCTGGGCGAGCGAGATGTCAGTGGGACTCCGAGCAGGGCCGGGACTTGTCGGAGAAAGCACCCTAAAGTTTCCAGACCGTGTTCGGCCGTGGCCATGTTGTGGCTCAAGACCTGACTGGTGGTGTGGTCTGAAATATGTCTGAACAGATGGGATGTTGCCCTGACCCTGGGCTTGCGACCCGGTATAACTGTCTTTCCTGCCAGCCTCCAGCAAGATGCTGCCGGCTTCGGAACCATACGGGGGTGGAGGGGCCAGCGACCCGGTCATGGGTGCGAGACCCCATTTCTTCACATTAGCTTCGATGAAAACAAATCCAGCTTGGCCAAAGTTGACGTGGACTGTTGCGGGCCCGTTGGCGCCGACCGCCGGGAAGAAATTCTGGTTCTTCATTCCGTGGCACACATCGTCCAGCTTCTTGCCGTTGCGAGTGAAGAAAATGCAACCTGTTCTGGGACGGTACCCGCAGCCGATGACATCGCCTTGGACGATCTGTGGCCCGTAAGGCGTATGGTTGAAAGGCTGATTGAGACGCCTGAAGCCGTTCGAGAAGTAGGCAGCCGAATGCTTGTGGAAGCCTGTCACAAAATTAGCAACCGTGAGAGACTCTTCAAGTAGGCTTAGCCTCATAGACATACCCGGTAGCCTAAAGAGCGGATACGGCTTGGTGGCCATCCCGATAGCAACGAGGGTCGCCTCAGGCTTTTCGTACACCTTGGCCTCCCAATAGTATACCTCATTCTGTTTCGGCACGGGTAGGTTCGTCATGACAGTACATTCAGAGTCGAAGAACTCTATCTCTGTGCGGCCCTCAACGAAACAGTTGGCAATTTCGAGTTCCGGCTCGAACTCCCATGCTGACACGCCCTTCTCTTGTATGGCCATATACTGCGAAAGGGAAATATCGGTTTGGATAGACTCGGGAGGGTTGGCCGTGACGAATGCTGTTCCTTCTGTTAGCCTGGGCGGCCCACTTGTGAGATTATAAATGATGCAACGCACCTTTGGCCCTCAGGTACTCTGTCCGCTGCATATCATCCATGACCTCCAGCGCCTCGGCCTCCTCCTTGGCAAATGCCTGCTCGTCATCATATTCACCGGGCCTTCCGATCCGGTCGAGCAAGATGCGGCCAGAGTTTGTGTATTTGAAGAAGTAGATGATGACGAAGATGAAACCTATTAGCACGGCCGACCCGAGTGACGACAGCAGGCCGATAAGGACGCCATTGAGGGCGTCAGGGGCGCGGTTTGGCGCCATCTCAAGGCTCTTTCTCGTGCGATGGCAATCGGATCAAGATGTGGTGGGTTGTGTTCGTGGTGGATCGGGTCCCGAGAAGTTGCTTCAAGGGTGGCGTCGCCGCCGTGACGCAACCATTCGATAAGAGACTCGCTCGGCGGGAGGGATGAGGTTGTGAGGGGGGGAAGCAAACAATCCTGTGCTTGGCAGACAGCCGGCGTCGAGAGATGAAATGAACCGAAAAACAAGAATTGACGCAGTCGCAGTTGCAGAAAGATGGATAGTGTGGGAGTGAATGGCGTGGTCCGCTTCTTGTCGTTCAAGGCGGGCGGGACAAAGTGTGATGCGTCGGATAGTCGGTCGGTCGGTTATCCTGGCTGTAGTGGTGCCCGTTGGCGCTGGCGCTGGCACTGGGGCACACTGGGGCTCTGTGGGCTTGGCCGGCTGGCTGGTTGGCTGGTCGGCCAGGCAGGATTGGTTCGGCAGGGTCTGGATGAAGAAGACCTCAGCTGCAGGCTAGCGCAGCAGTGCAACGTCGAAGTAGTGTGGAGTCTGGGTCTGAAGGTTGGGTTTGAGATCGGGCGTGTTACGGAGTCGGGTGGACAACGAGTCGCTGTTCACGAGGAAAAGCGAGGCTCGGGTATCTTAGGACATGAGAGAAAAAGGGAGAAGACACAGGCAAATTGAAGTCAATTCGGCCCGCTTTACAAAGAAATCGGCAGGGGTGGTTGGGATTGTGGGTGAGAGGGTGAGAGTGTGATGATGAGGAGAAAGTGGTGGAGGAGTTCAAGCCTTCAAGGTTGGAGAACCAGTGCGCCTGTCTCGAGTCTACCAATGTTAGACACGGATAGGCGGGTGGGTCATGATTTGACTGCGGTCCTCTTCCTGCCCTTTGAGGTCTGAGGCAGGCGTCTCCCTGGCCGTCGGCCCATAGTCCCAGACACCCTGACAACTTCAGAACCTAGGCCACCAGTAGTGTGCGCTGGCAGGCTGGCTCACCCTCAGTCAGAGACGCCCTTGGCCATGACATGATGTACTGAGTGGGCCGCCACTTCCGTTCCGCATACTTTTACGAGTCTCACTGTTAGGTAAGAAGTGTGATCTGATGCTATAGCACTAACACGAAACAGTCTCTAGCTACTTCAGTGCAGTGGACTAATAAGAGGGCAGTGACGCGAGACATTAGCTTGATCAGCCCGAAAGCTCCCTTATTATACTCCGTACTGCCCGCTTGCTCACCTTGCCGGGCTCCCTAGCCTGGGACTGTGGTGTCAGGACTAATAACTACAACTGCTACTAGTACAACCAGTACACAGGAACAGCAATGACGTCTCTCACTCACGCGCCGTCATTTCAACATCGCCGTTCATGCTCGGTTCATGCGGTGGTCTCCTCCCTCATACCACCCGTTTCTGCCCGCATCAACGCCTACCACCATAGCAGCGGGTCTGGGCCTCGACAAAATGGACGGCTCCCACGGCCAGGTTTCATCAGCCGCAGCCTGTTTCGTGAGTCGTGTGCAGGCGTTCCACCCGCAAATACGACACCCCGTCACTGTGGTATCAGTAGGACTTGGCTTGGGGCAGAACAGTCCAGCCTTGGAACATCGAGGCCCGCCAGCGACTATAATTAACCTCCGTCCATCAACGGCCTTTAACCAGCTCGCCCGCTGACCTCCCCTTTTGCATCTGCTCGATGTCCGCCTGGCCGCCTCCCTTTACCTAATAATACATTTAAGCTTATGCCTCCCGTCCTGTAACATCAAGTCCTGCTCATTTGACATCGCTGTTGACTCCCGCAGATCTCAATACCAACTTGTTTCGAGCATCTCATTGCCGGTCACCATTGTCTGTCAGACTGCACATGACTGCCGAGACAGCGATCGACCGGCCTCGTCTCCTGCCTGCATCCTGTCTGTCACGTGAATTGCCCAACAAGCAAGGGCCGACAGGATATCAGATCATGGTCATGATCATGCCCGCAGTCTACACCTCTTTGCGCACCCACGACTGTTCATCCTTCTGTACCTCCAAGATCAACGGTCTTTACTCACCCAGATTGTCATCTGGTTTGGGGCTGCCAGATCATCTTTGAGACTTGGCCTTGCAGGGCACCAGGGCACTCGGCAAATTGCTGTTTCGCTCAGGGAAATTCTTGCATCCCCAGTCACAACTTGACACTCATATGGCATTTCAGCACTGTCTTTGACTGCCTTGATCGCCTCTACTGAAAAACAAAAGCCCACGTACCGGTTTGAAAGCTTTTGTTGCCGGAAACTCGTTGTCCATGGCACACGTACATTATGCTGCCCGTGCTGTACAAGCAGGATCCTGAGCTGAACCAACTTAGTGCCAGCCCACTCTTTTATCATACAGTGGTTGCCTCCAGCGCACGTCAAGCAACTCGTGCTCTTTTCTACGTGGTCACTTTTCTATAAGAGCTTCTCGTACAGAATGTTTCCCTCAGGAAGTGATTCGTATAGAGGGTTCAGCAATGAGGAAAACCCAAGTTGTTCATTATGCACGCTGTGACCTCGTGGTAGAGCAAAGTCAACTTGAGCTCTTGCACGTGAACAATCGCAACATTGAACCGCCGCGCAGTCGTTGCTTGCGAGGACTGTCATGTACTGGGCGGTCTGGGTAACTGTAAACCCAACCAATAAAGCATGTAAATCTGGGAAATTATTTGTAGGCTCCTCAAGCCACTTCCTCAATCTATGACTTGCGCTCCTGCAGTCTGGCCACCTAGGGACTTGGTCTTCCAACATGCTCGACCAAAGCAATGTAGCCTCGACAAGTTTCTCGTCCCATGCAACGATGACCAAGGTCGCCAATATCGGACCATTCAGAGCCAACTTGATTGTCAAGTACGCCGGGAGTTGGATGAAGTAACCCAAGGGTTGGTCACATAATTCTCCAACTCTAGACCTTTAGCACTCTTTGTAACCTGTACTATGAGGGGCTGGAGGAAACTTTCAACTCTGCATGAACAATTCGAATGAGGATGCGAAAGTCTTTCATTCCATCGACCGCGCGTCGGGTGTCCGGTATTCCGTGCCATACTAATGCAAGTGACCGCTGCGATACTGAATCCATCAAAGGGGCGTGCTGGCCGCGGGCTGAGGATGCCTCGCGCAGACATTGCACGGTACAGTATGCCGACCAAGAACGTGTTGCAAGCTTCTGCGCAACTGTTCCGGGTGGTGAGGTACTGCAGAAGGTCATGGAAAGTGCCAAGTACCACGCCAACAGTATCGACTCTGATCCGCTCAATTTCTTCTGCAGAAGCCGTTAGACAAGCATTGCATTTGTGCTGAATGCAGTGGAACTGACCGATTAGGGGGCCCTCAGGGAATGGCAAACCCAATGATTGAAGCGGTCCCTTGGTTTGTCGTATGGCTTCATATGTCAAGTTGCGGAAGGGTGTATCCAAGAAGAAGACGCACGAAACGAAGAGGAGCAAAACGAATTCCCTTGAGTAGTAGTTGATCTCCATCTCGTCCCCGAGACCTTCGATCCATGCATCAGAATAGAACCTCACGACGTCGTAGCATTTGTAGTAGTCAACAAGAACTGCGACTTTTGCGAGCAGCTCCAGGTCGATACATCGTGGGACGTTTTGGCTGTTGCCATGGATTATGTCCATCAGAAGCTTAAATGCACTCTCATCCCAGTCTGTTGCAGAGAGTTTGTACCCTACATCAGCTCGTGATGAACTCTCCTCCCATGGCCCGGTAAGAATGGCTCTGAAATAAGGAGAAGCTGATATCAGATGTCTTGATGAAAGTCGGAATCGTATTGGAGCAACTTCTTCGCTCTCCTCGTCTCCAACACGTGCCTGTTCAGAGATCACTCCCTCTGGGTCGATTGGCTGGTGCTGCCCTGAGTTCGGAGGTACCAATGCTCCTTTCCAGGCTGGATCGTTCCGTCGAAACTTGCGTAAGACCTCATCGTCAAGGACCGGCTCTGAAACCCGCGGCAAATCCGAGGCTCTGGGTGCGTCTTCACCGAACCAGACAGCAAACGGCTTATTGGGCTCCTCAAGGGTAAGTATCACGTCTCCTTCGACGTCGAAGTCGTAGTCTATGTGTGGCAGCATGACTGCCTTCAACACGCGCGCGTGATGCTCTTGTGATGTTGACCGACGTGCGAGGAGTAGGTAGTAATGTTAAAGTTTGGTGCCAGTTTAAAAACAAGGACATCTGGAGTTACCTAGGTAATTCCAGATAAGTAATTCCAGATACAAAGGGTCGTGGGGTCCAAGAGAAACCAGCAAAACCATCATCCCCCCCCCCGTTAAAATTCAACAAAAGCACTTTCAGCTCACAGGCATCAGCCTCTTAACCAAGCACAGCTTTGCGAGCCATTCCCACAGCTGTGTATGCTTCACCTGGCCCAAACAAGGGGTCTTGCTTGACCTTTGTCTCCCCCAGCAAGGACTGCTATTTGTTGTTTCCTGACAACAAGACATTCAGGAGAGAAGCACACTATGAACCACTTGGCCAGACATTCTCAGCCAGTAATCAGGGGTCGATCTCATGTTCTTGATTTCTTTTTTACATTATAATATTCGCAATGCTGCTCAGTTTACCCGGCTAACAAACGCCGCGAGTATCGTATACCCAAGCCAAGCTGATTCGCCCGGCGACACAAAGGAGATGTACCGGTCCCTGAAATAATCCTCTTGCCAGCCCATGGCTCGTCCGTTTCCTTTGCCCTCGTCACCCATACGCATTCATTCCGTGCCACCCTAAATAAATAGGTATCCACAACAAGTAGAACCTCAGTGTTTTCTCTCGTCAAGTCGCATTTGTAAACCATCAATCACAACGATATCCCATCAACACCCTCCGGCGCCCGGTACCATGTCCGAAGGAGCACCCATGACATGCCTCAACAGCGAGAGGGCCTACCTCTCCCGCCTGTACCCAGCACCGCCCCTACGCTTCCTCTTCTCCTCGGCATAGTCCCTCACGTCCGTGCCAGCGACGGAAGAGCCGGCACCCGAGTCTGAGAGCCCGGGGATGACGTGGTGATACGACTTGGTACCGACCTCGCTGCTTACATCGCTCTCGGCCCAGCTGCCGGGGATCCTAGACTCGACATCCTCGCTGGGCCCATAGCTGCTAGGCGCCATAGGTGTGTCCTCGTCGACACGGTTGTTCTGCTGCCAGGAGAAGTTGCGCCTGTGGGATGATGATGCACCCGCCGCAGAGGAGGCGGCGGCGGCGCGGCCCCTCTCCTGCAGCTTCTTGGCCTCGGCCCGGATGCGCTCCGCCTCGCGCGAGTCGCGCTTGTCGGCGGTGGAGTAGACCTTGCGGATGCCGCCGGACTTCTTGGGCTTTTCTGGGGAGGCGGTCGGCGTGCGCTCACGGTTGCTGATGAGCTCCGAGGTGACGGTGCTCTCGGTGTAGCCGCCCCTGGATGACTCGGTCGGGTTCGTCGAGCCGTCCCACTGGCTGGAGTCGCTCTCCTTGTTGATGCCGCCCACACGGGCGGGCTTCTCGTGCCGGTAGTTGCGGAGGTACTCCTCGGCTTCGGCCTCGGCGTTCTCGTCGACGACCCCGCCATCTTCGGCCACCTTGCGGGCGCGCTTGCGCTCCTTACTACGCTTCAGCTCTTCCTTTTCGCGGCGCTTCTCCTCGCGGCGCTTTTCCCTGTCGCGCTCCTTTTGCTCACGCTTCTTGCGCCTCTTTTCCCGGCCGGCATAGTCGCTCACTCCGCCAGTAATGCCGGTAATACCCGTCGTCCCGCTGACGACAGTGGTGGCGTCCTCGGTGCTACCGTCGTCGACGTCCTTATACACACTGCCGCCGCCGAGGTCCGTCTCGGTGGTGGCTCCCGACAAGGTAGTGCCGTTCGGGCCCTTGCGACGCAGTACAGTAGATTTGTAGTCGTCCCAATCGTCCTCCTTGAAGTAAAAGCCGCCATTCTTGGCGTGGAAAAAGAACCAGATGCCGACTATAACGAAGGCGGCGGGTATCAGACCGAACAAGATAAAGAGAAACTTCTGGTTGAACTGTTCGGGGTGGATGATGCCGGACTCGGGGTCGGGCCGGCCATTAGATGCCTCATCGCGGGCGAGTAATAGGGACCGTGCAGCGACGGGGCCGAGTCTCGCGATGCCCTCGCTGAGGTCGGTTGGCGCCATGTTGTCTGTGGTGAAGTAGGCACGCTTCACACTGGAATTTAGGAGTGGATTGGAAGGGTTGACATGTGAAGGGACTCTGGCTGGTATTGGCTGACAGACCAGCCAAGGTCGGACGGCGTGCAGAGTCGATCAGCACAGGTGATGTGCTTCTGGCTCTGCTGCTTGTCCTACTGATGTTCTAGTGTATTCTGTCGTATGTTGGCTGATGTTTTGACTCCTCGACAAATAGTGAAGTTAAAAGGTCGTCGACGAATCAATTAGTTGACCGACCGACAGAAGAAAAGGTACGTTATGGTCAGATGGATGGACGTCGTCAGAGGTAAGCGTTCTCTCAAGATTCAACACGGTGCAGGCTGTGAGAGGTGGTTGCTGTGGGCGGGTGGTTTTGTTCCTGTGGAAACGCGATGGCTGGGGAAAAGCGGTGGTTGGGACAGGCCCCCCCCCTGCACCCTGCCGCAGCAACGCTCCTTCCAAGCAAGTAACAGGAATACATGGATGGACAGCCTTGTTTGCATGTACCCCGTCCGTACAACAGGCCCATGCTAATAATGTAATAAATATCCATGACTTGGGCATGCATGATCCTGCTGCACCCATCATTTTCTATCAAGCCAGGATGCGTGCCTGGGTGAGTAGGTATTGAGACCGCCGTGTGGCTGTTGATGGTGACAGTCAATAACCGACGTCATCGCCTCGGGAATTGGCGAGACAACCCGCACTGAGGATTCACACCACCCCCACGTTTCCCACCCGGACTGCCCTGACAGTTCCGAATGGAGGGGCTCGTCCCTGGTCCCGAGCAACCGACCGATTCAAGACTGAGCCGCCCAGAAACAGAAATCCGCCTACCACCTATCCATTAAGGGGGGCGTCGCCTTATCAATCACCCAACCCATCCAACCCTGTGAGACTCGAGACTCGAGACGAGACTGCTGCCGGGAGAACAGCTCCAGTGTGCTAGAAGAGTCAGTCAAGTCAGCTCAGCTCAGCTCAGCTCAGCTCAGGCCAAAGGGTATGCGGTAATTGGTGGGCTGCCCCTCGAGAGGCGCCGAGTTAGCTGCGGACATGTGGCAAAGCATTTCTCGGAATAAATGGCTCAGCTTCTTTCCCCTGCTCTAGGATTAGCACGACATCCGACATACTCCGTACTGCACGAGAGATGCTAGCACACACACACACACACACACACACACACGTACACAAGCACCGTTGTACCGTACAACACAAAAACCTCACCAATCACCTGCTAAGTAGATGCCCCGAATCACCAACAACAAACCCAGTCTGCCCCAACACGAGCGAACGCTGCCGCCTGTTTCAGGCCTGTGTCAACCACGCCTCGTGGCGCCGAGGTCCCTACCAACAACAGTATTGTCTCCTGCCCCCCCCCTCTTTCCCCGGCTGTGGAAGGAACCTCGGGGTATCGAAATCCAGGCCAGGTCTCTTGGACGGGAAAAGAAACCAGGCGGAGCTCCGCCTCTCGTCCCAAACTTCGATCCCAGATTCTGGAGTGCCATCTTTCGCAGAACGGATGGCGAACCCCGGCTGGCCTTCGAACCTGTAACAATTATTTTGAGCAAAAAGCACGCACTGCCAATACCACCCTGGACTCTGGACGAAACCCCCGAGCCCGGGGATGTCATCAGAAACATGGCCTTCTTGTTTCGGGTTACTTCCATCGTGGGGGCATAGAGTAAAGGTAGACAAATGCACGACATCGGTGGGGTCCGCGGCAAACAAGTGACGGAGTCGTGCTGACAGGCTACACGTACGGGTAGACGGGGCCACAGATCCAGTGGGAGCCAGTCAGTTTATCGTACTCGGGTGCCACTTTTTGCATGAACTTGTACTGTCGGTCCAAGTATTGTTCTCAGTCCGGAGCGGCACCTTCCCTCAGGCACCCTTCGCGAGCATTGCCAGTGTTAGGTGGTCGGTAAGAATGGTATGCATTATCTTCTGCTATATAACATTGTGACACACCTTGGGAGATGTTGCCCAAGCTGTCTCGATTCAGTTGCCTTCCAATCAGGTAAGGGCCCCGGAATAGCAATTTGTTTCATACACTGCCAGGCGTGTATGGCGAGAAGCACCCATAGGCCCCGAAAGACCTGCTGTCAAAGGACATAGGCCCATATCCACGCCGTCGCTTGTGCTGAGACTCACCCCGATCTGGAGGTCCTCTTTCTTCCCATCTCACGGTCTCAAACCGAACCCGAAATGGTGCATAGTAGATTTGACTCGTCTCTAGAGGCCATAAATATAAAAGAATTACATGTCTGGAAGAATAAGTCTGATTATGGATTATGGCGCTACAACATGAAACAGGTAGCCATGTAGATTTCTCCGTTTCTCGTCTGCGGCCAAAAACACGGCCAGCGCGAGAGAAAAGCCTGCTTTTCAGTGCCCTCATCGTACAAAGTATACACAAGCCGGGGCTCGGCCAGAGCGTGGTCGCCCGCCCACATGAGCACTTTGAGGATACACATCCAGTGTACAAGAAACACAAGTGTTAGCAACGATTTTTTTTTAAAAAAAAAAAAAAGTTGGTCCCAAAGAATAGAGGGCGACAGGTGGTGTATGACAAAACGGGAAGGGGGTATCTCCGCCCAGTAACCTTTTGACGCTCTCCTCCCAGGCAATAAAGTCAGAAGAACTGGAAATCGCTGTCCAAGAAGGTGGTCATACTCCGGCGCCATCCGTCAACATCAATCGGCTGAAGCCGGATGAGTGAGAAGAGACGTGTCCTGGGACATCGCAGCCCATCGTTATAAAAATTGAGAAACCATCGATCGCTTGCATTATCCAATTTCGATTTCAAATCATCTGGCCGGTCTTACAAAAAATGTGTAAAATATCAAAGTCAAATCATGCCTCATCCCATTGGTCGTGATCAATTTTCTTCATCATCTTCGTCATCGTCGTTAACATCATAGTTATCGTGTGCGTCGTACAGCTTGTCGTTGTGCTCAAGGCGACTCTAGACATTGTAAGGGAAGGGAGAGTACGGCGCATGTGCCAATGGCATGTACGTGTTCCCGTAGTAGTCAACCTGTGGATGGGGCGGAGGAGCCGGTGCAGTGTGGTGCGCAAAGGCCCGCGAATGCGACCCTGCCCGCGACCCAGCACGGACCCGTGCTTGAGGGCGTTCGAATCTAGTAGTGCGGCCGTCGTCAACGTACGCCGAAGAGGCGTTATCGCTACCGCCGCGCGAGTTCCTCTCGCTGCCGTTGGTGCGGATTGCGATCTCGGCCCCATCCCCGATGTTCAGGTGCGCGCCGCCAATGGTCAGGGAACTCATGCCCTTGACGAATATGGTCATGTCGTCCGCATCCATGCTGTTCCTCGAGGCTGCGGGGCGCCCGTAGCCGCTTTCTCCCTTGCTGCCTGAGCTCTTGGTGCTCTTGCTTGGGGTCTTGGTGATCCGCCGGAGAGTATCGGCCGTCAAGGAGTTCGTTGGCCCGTCCACCCCGTCCTGGTACTGCAACGCCGACTTGTACTTGTCCTCGACCTCTCGCTCCGTCGACTGCCTGCGAGCCCCGTAGTGGGAATTCCGGCGACCCATTCGGGCCACCCTGCCTGCCACTTCAGCGTAGCCGTGTCCCACATCGTACGTGGTGGTAGAGTCGATGCTTGGACGACGCGCTGGGTAAGGATATCGCTCGGGTGGAGATACACCACTGTAGATAGAGTCATCACCATCAAGGGACTCGTCATCTACAAACAATGATCCAACGGATCCAATCGAACGCCTCTTTGGAGGTGGGGGTGCCAAGGACGATGCCTGAGGGCGCGATGTGCTGGGACGCGGCGGAGGAGGCATGCGCATGCGATCCGCATCTTGCCTGGTAGATCTTCTCCTGCTCAATGACGGCCGCCGTATAAGAACACCGCCGTCTTCATAATCCTCGTGCTCTGGGCCGTAGTCAATGACATGGCGTCCAATGGCTGGCCAAGGGCGATGGGGGTCGAAGCGGGCTGCCAACGCATCCTGGCTGGTCAAGTAGTCTACTGGCTGCTGAACAAACTGCTGCGGCGGCGGTTGGAAAGGAGACTGGAACTGTGGGGCGCTTGGTGGTGGAAATGGCGCCGGTGGAGGAAAAGAACCGCCCATTATAGGATTAGGGTGTTGCCAGTACCTGGCATTGGATGGTGGTGGCTTGGACGGCTGACCATAGTAGCTGTTTGGTCGCTGACCTGCGGCGTATCCTCTCGGACGGGACGAGGTGGCCGCAGCAGTGAGGATGGGACTAGTGGCACTGGGACTGATGCCGTAGTAGGTGGACTGTTCCTGCGGCTTTCTCGCTGTAGAGGTGTGCAGGTTGGGAAGGGTCCTGGATGACCTGGCGCTGGGCCTCGCAGTAGGAGCAGCATGCGTGACTGTCTTCTTGCCCGGAGGCTTGTCCTTGTCCCTAGATTTGGTCTTGGGCTTCCTGGAACCCGGCCTGAGTGGGCTGCTGGGTTGGGTGGCAGAGTCGGAGTCGGTATGGAGGTGGGTGGGGTTTGGAGACGACGACGACGACGACCCCCTGGCCATGGTTCTGTTCCTGGTCCGCGAGACGTTGGCGGCCTCTTTATTACCCAGCGTCGCGACGGATACATATGTCTTCGAGTCGTCGATAGGATTCCCCTCATCATCAGCGGCCTCCATGTAGGTCCGCGTGTCAACGCTGGTTGTCATGGTCGGTGGCAGGCTTAACCGGTACAGACTGCTTCAAGCATTCCTGGTCGAGTCATGGATGATATTCGTATTGGGTCGGGCCTAGCAACACTTTGTCTTCCACAATTCACTGCTTGTCTCGAGAGTGGATGCTCAATCGCCGAGGTTGGCTCCGGTGTGAGTAATCGTTAGGCCGAGTCGGGACGGCCTAAGAGCTGACAGCAACAGGTACTATGAGCGGGTAGTAGAGTAGTAACCCGGGTTTTGGTGATGGGAATCGCAGTCAACAACAACAGTTCCTAGTAAAGGGACTGACTGACTAGTCTGGGAAATATAAAAAAAAAAGACGTCGGGTGGAAACGACCGGGGCGGCTACTGGCGAGTTTTATTGTGCGCTCGATGCAACGCTCTCTGTGCCTGTCCGTCTGCGTCTCTTTTTCCTTGTGGGGGGGAGGGTGTGTGACAGAAAATGGACGGACAGCAGGGATGACAAGTGTATGTCGTGGAGGACATGGTGGGGAAACAAGGCGGGTCAAAAGTGGAAGTGGGCGTCTGGCTTCGGAGACTGGAGGGGGTGCAGCTCGAAATTTCTGGTCGCCGTCGCCCGTCAACACCTCCCGCACACCCCCCCATCAAATATGATTTCAGGGCTGAAGGACAACGAATGGAACTGGTGCAGCCTGAGACCTACAGGGAGAAGGCGGGAACGGTTGGCCGGGTGCCAGAATGCTAAGATGCAGTGAGGCGCGATGCCACACTCCTGCCAGAAGCTTGGTGCGACCTTACGCAGAGAGCTGTTTCTCTGCCAAGGACCCCCCTCCCCCCTCCCCCTCTCACCTCAAGTCAAGAGCTTGCTCAATATTTACCCACCAGACAAGTACCCTTGCTTTGGTGAAATCGGAAGCTGACAAGACAACCGACTTGCATGTCCACTGTTGAACCAGCACGACATCGTTGTGTCGAAATCCCGGTCTCTCGCTGTCCGTCTTCCGCTCGATAGTGGAAGCCTACGGACATTCTCCAAAAGGCTGCCTGTCCTCACAAACCCTGGCCCCTGCTGCTGGCATGATACAACTGTGTTAGTGTACGGAGTAGACCAGACAAGAGATCCAGAAGTCCGGGATGTGGACCCCGGAAACATCGAGCATCCCCGGGATCTCAGTCACAGGATCGCGGCGACGACCCTGTGCAGATGCACCCTGGGATGACTCCATGGACCCGCTACTTTGTCGTCAGGCCCCAACTTCAGGCCCGCTTGCCTTCCAGCTGCCTCCCAAGCGCCCGTCTACACTAAATAATCGCATGCGCGACAGCAAGGTCGAGGCCCAATAATCTGTAGGCACGCGCGAGTGGCGTGTGCATGACAGCCGCCCCTTACAACCAACAGAAGAGCCCGAGGTCAAGGCAACAGTCCCGGCGTCGAGCAGTCGATGTGTCCCCGTTCCTAACCCGCGTGGCCTGTCTGCCAATTTCCTTGGATCGCGGCGGCAAAAGTCGGGCTTGGAGATGCGGCTCAACTAAAACTCCATGGGCCGGGAGAACACTATTACCAGAAAAGGACACGAACGATCGTCCTTCCTCATGTCGAATGACGCCGCCCTGCAGCAATGCTTACACTGCCCATTGGAGTCGTTCCCCCACGATGCAGGAATTTCACACCTCATGCAACCTCATGCAGCACGAGTACCCCAGCCAACGATAGTACAGAAACTGCAGCAGTCGTGCCAGCACTCAGCAGGTGCACACACACACACATGAGTATGTCTTGCTACGGCTCATGCCGGAAGTGAAAGAGACCAGGTCCGGCGGCTTTGAGGTTGACTTCTCGCCAATCCTGGCAGCACTCGGCACTTGAGAAAAGGCGGCAACATGTCAGCAATTGAGGATGCTTGCCTTGTCCAGATTCGTTGTCACTCGTCACCAAAATGCTGACTTCGGAATTTGCCTCCAGGCATCACCAACTTCGGCAATTATGCCACGTTTGTGCCACAAACATGAAGAGGCCCCCAGCTGGACAGCTGGACCTCTGCCGCATCTGCGCGATGGGTAGCCCGCTCATCGTGTGCAGCACGCAAGTATGCTGCATCCCATCAGCGGCCGCACTTGTGTCCCCCTATCACGCGTTTGATCCAATGCCTATCCCCCTCGTCCCATAGCCTCCACAACGACGCACCCGGCAGCTCCCTGCGTCGTGGTTGGGTGCAACCTCGACTGCAAGTCAGAAATGGTGGCTCAGCCCACCGGGGGGTTCTCTGGACCTCCTGCAGGCCATGCGGCAGGAGTTGCAGCCTGCAACCCTAGCAGCCTAGGTAGGGTCGATGATTATTGTTCCTTACGGCCATGCTTGCTGGCTTGCTCGTCATGGCCCGGGAGGACGGTTCGGGGCTCCAATGGCAGCAAGTTAGGTGCACACCTTCATGACACCTGTGACGACATGGAGGAAACACGTTGTCCGCCTTCACAGGCCTGCCTGTCCACCGTGCTTCCCCAGGTCGCCTGATCGGAATGAATCCCCCATAGATGCGGTTTGCCGTCATGCTGCCCGTCAAGCCACGACATGCCCGGCACCTCCGGGGCGTATTCGGACAACCTGTGCTAAAGGCTCTGCACGAGGGTAGCAGCCCGAGTAGAAGCTCAAGTGGAGTTGACGTATGCGTTTAAGTTGGCAGAAAACTCAATGCGACTTACGATCTTGATCGTTACTGCTTGGAGGCCCCTACATATAATATGCTCTACATGTCCCATCTCGCAGGGCCTTGAGTTGCCATTCATGGAAGGTTCCATGCGCGAGCAAATTGGGCCGCTCTTATTTCCCTCATAGCTAGCAACCATGCTTGCGGGACATGACTGGTCAGTCGTGGGTTCGGATGAAATGGCACAGTGCAGTGTGTGATGGTTTGCGTTGAACAGTAGCACTACTGCTCGTCCACCAAGCTCCACACCGCCCTTTCCTCTTCACGGACGCCACCAAACCTGCATTAGATCTGCGCGCCAGATTGGTGGCGCTAGAGTGGCCAAGGGGAACATGATTAAGATGGGGTCTTAGGATGAGGCTCTTGGAGGCATCCCTGGGCACGGGAACATGCCGTTCGTGCGTTGGTGCTGTCTCTTGCTTCCGCACAGTAAGGTCCAAAACCATCTGCTGTAGCGACAATCACGAAATCTTCGGGCAATGTTGCAGGAGTCAAGACGTGGTATAAAATTGAACTCCAGATGTCTGCTCCCACGCTCACGAGCACTGTGTCGACATGTGCCCCGCCTTCGAAGAGAAAATTGACCAGACATGAAACCATCACCTCGGGAAGACTAGGAGAAGTCTGGTAGACCTGCGCTTCCATGCGCTACTATAACGCAACCCATCAGCTCGCGCGAGTCGTGTTTCCATCAAAGAAGACCCCACGAAGAGCCTTACAAAGAGGATGGCTGACCCTTCACTGGGATGTCCATGTCTGCCATCACTGCGCGGTGGTCCGAGATAAACACCCCATCATCAAAACGGTTAGCCAAGACCCCATAGGTAAGGAATTTAATGTCTGTGGTGTCTTTCACAAAGAGGAAGTCAATCCTTGAGGGCTCCTCATCCGGCTCGTCGAAGGAAGTATAAGTCAACGTGTTCCCGTACCGCCTCTCCTCAGGGATCAAGGTCGATATATCTGTCATCCCGCTCCCCGGTGCCGTCATGGTCTGGTAAGCCTTGTCCTCGGGCGTGCTGTTGAAATCGCCCCCAAGGAATACCGGCGGCCTCCCCTTGCCATACTTGCTGAACTCGCCTGCCCACGAGTCCGCCAGCCTCAGGATCAGCTTCGCGCTCTCCTCGCGGGCCGTGACCCCGATGTGGTCAAAGTGGGTGCTCAAGACCACAACCCTCGCACCGTTCTGCCTGTGCTTGAACTGGCCCATCGTCACGATGCGCGGGAGCACGGCATCCCACCCCGTCGAGGGCTCCTCCGGCGTCGGGCTGAGCCAGTACGTCTGGCTGCGCTCGCACTTCCAAGTCTCCACCTGGTAGAAGACGGGCGAGAACTCCCCCGCGGCCTTGCCGTCGTCTCGCCCGACCCCGATGTGGGACCAGGTAGGGCCCAGTTCCTCCTGGATGTCATCGACCTGGTTGGTGAGGGCCTCCTGGAAGGAGATGAAGGCCGAACGACCGGCCGTGTTGAACCGGATCTGGGTGCAGAGCTTCGGGCGCCGGACCTCCCACTATAGTATTAGGAGTTAGCCATCAAACAATTGAAGAAGTAGCTTTACAGGAATGTGGTAAGCACCAGGCCACACTGTGGTCATAGCCTGCCCAGGTGAAAATTATTTGTTATATAGGCTGTAAACGGGACATATCTGTGCTTGAAGGGGTAAAGATTGTATCTAGAAGCTGCTTACGAGGTCCTCGTGTGGGGTGGGGGATGTGGTGGCGTAGCGGATGTTGAAGGTGATGATGCGGACGGGCATCGTTTCCTCCAATTTGTGTACGCCCATTTTGAAGAATATCAGTTGTGGCTAAGTGCGACTTTGGTGCCTCTCAAGTGCTGGCTGAACACCTGGGCACATCAATGCAAGTCTTCTGACTGCCTGTTGCCTAGATCTCCAGGGCTTGTTAATGGCGGTCCTTGGATCTTTCAGCCTTGATTTGGATTTGGTTGTGTTCCCAAATAGATGAGGCTTGGCTCCAGAAGGTCTGCTTCTGTACACATTCCGAGCTATTCAGAGCAAGTACACAGTCGAGTTACGACATCAGGAGGAGGGGTCTGATGGTTTTGAACACAGGGGACACGTACAAGCTAGGTGAGCGTCAAGCTTTCAAATCAATTACCAGGTATGCTGTGGATTAAACCTCCCAAGACACCAAATAATGACGTACATTTGTTGCTGACTACTTCCGAACTGTCTTGAGTTGCCAAAGTTTGAAGCACTTGAGCAGTTTCCAAGCTGGCCTGATCAGCATTGTGAGGGGATAAAGGCAGGCTTATGTAAGCTCCCAACGTCACCTCAGCGTGTCTGCAACAATCTCTCATGTCCACAACTTGATCTGTGATTTCACTATGGAAAATGGTCTAAAATTATGACATATATAGTACTATATTACTTTGAGTCACATTGCGGTACCTATGTTCTTGAAGTGGAATTGTGAAATAAAAACTCCTTATTAACATCTATAACGTCAAACACCACCGAGTTGCGCACCCCACCGAGTCGCGCACTTTTCCGGAAACTGCCATGGTCTACTTTCTAACCGCGTTTTTTCGCGCCACATTCTAAAATGGGAAAAACAAAAGAATCCATCATTCAGCTTGCTATTCAAGCTATTTAAAAAAACCTAAAACTAAGCAGGCAACGTGCATCTAAGATATACAACATACCTAAATCAACCCTTCGTAACAGAATAGCCAGCCAAACTACACAACAAGATACCCACGCAAACTGCAAAAAATTAATAAAAACAAAAAAGAAGGTTATTGCTTAATATATACTCGACTAGGATTTACAAGAATATTTACTTATCCTTGTAAATATAGAAGATATAGCTAACTCTTTGCTCCAAAACCGTAGCGGCGGCGCTATCGAAAAGAACTAAGCGCAAAGATTCGTTGCGTTAAAACTATATTTTAAAATACACATTAACCATATATATAACTACTAAAGGGCTCTATATAAAGACCTAAATATAATAAACGCGTAGTTTAACCTTATATTAAATATATATGCAAAATATAGAATTCTAGATAGTAATA
>MAVT02000093.1:44273-57947 GCA_001702395.2 Diaporthe helianthi | reverse complement strand
ATAATAATAATAATAATAATAATAATAATAATAATAATAATAATAATAATAATAAAGACTCGCTGCGGATATGCTGATGATTTGGGGTGAAATAATCGAGTGCCTTGGATCTGGGAACAGAGCACGAACCAGGGTTAGGCTTCAAGTCAATCAGAGTGACGCAAGTACAACACACCCAGCCAGACACGTTTGCATCAATTTCTAGTGAGGACCTCAAATCATCACAACCGAAACGGTACATTACAGGTTAGACGACTGCACATTATGGCACCAAGCATCCGTGTTCCCACGGCCGAGGACTTTAAGTCCTTGGAACCTGCCCTGACCGTTGGTCTGCATTTCCCCTCGCCGCCAGAGTCCACCACCGCCATTCTGATCTTGTTCCACGGTCTCGGCGACTCAGAGGCCCCCTTCGCGGGTTTCGCGCAGAGCATCAACCTTCCAGGCGTTATGGGCGTCTCAGTGCGAGGCACAAGCCCGCTGCCGCCAGCCCTGCTTGGGCTGCCGCCTGACAGCGGTCCTACCATGAACTTCCACTGGGGAGACGACCTGAATATTGGGAGCTCAGGCGGATTGGATGCTGACCCTGGGTTCACCAAGGCGGTAGACCTTGTACTCAACAGGCTCATCAGGGAGACCCTGATGGAAAAGTGTGGGTGGGAGCTGTCTGACATCCTCTTCTTCGGCTACGGACAAGGTGGCTCATTGGCATTGGGTCTGGCATCCAAGATCCGCGAGGGACCTCAGGTCGAGGAGGTCAAGGAGGACAAGGATGGAAACCCCGTCGAGACGGGCAAGGCTTTCAAGGGCGTGGTGTCTGTCGGAGGAGACCTGCCGCCGTCCATGATCCCAACGCTGAGTGCAAGGCCTAAATCAGAGACGCCTGTCCTGATTTGCCGTGGCAAGTCATGCGATACCGTTGATGAAGATGCCGTCGACCTTCTCAAGAGGGAGTTTTCAAACGTGCAGGATGTCGAGTGGAACAAGCGGGACAGCACCATGCCTTCCAGCCAGGAGGAAGTTCTGCCGATGATGAAGTTCTTTGCGGACCGGCTACGGACTGAACCGCTTTCGCTTTGAAGGAGTGTGGGTCGCACTTTTCTCGAGTTGGCCATTTGTACCTTCTCCATACCGAGACCGACGCATGCCCCCATGTGGCTGGCTGTTATCCGCCGGCGTGCGGTTTCCTGTTATCTAGGTCAAACTACCGGCACAGCTGGGTCGTTGTTGCAGCGCCTGCAGGAGGTCGCACTAGAAACCTGACCGTGCTGCTCCCGAGGTAAACAAGACAACCAACCATCTTCTCCGGCCACAGTCTTCTTCCCATCCGCTTTGGATCGGATGTCAACACCGTCAAACCTATCTTTACCCGTCTCTTGCATTTATACCGATATTTGTGCGCAACTCGTGTCCAGAAGCCTACTCAACATGTTCTCTGTCGGAGGGATTCCAATTCTTGCTATGGCGCCCGCCGCACCAGCGATTCCTCTCCGTGATCTCAAGCGCGGCAATGCCCCAGCGAAAGGCAAGCATCCACTGAAACCCAGTGCTGCCAGCGGCGGGGATAAGGGAAAGCATGCCGTCCCTGTCGAGGACCTCCGCCGGGCTGTCAAGGGCATGGAGAATTTATCGACTGGGGCGCCATCCAAACTCCACGACTTTGTGGCCACTAACGATGGCATCGTCGGCAGCTTGATGCCGAAGCTACCCAGTGCGCCCCAGCTCAACCGGTCAGACGCTCTCAAGATCATGGACAAATCCGAGGCGATTCAGGGCATTTTTTGTCCGTGCATCACGTACGGAAAAGTCCAGCATGAGCTGGACAAGGCTCAACAGAGCCGCGCTGGTCAGGAAGAACCCGAAGAGGACAACTTCAACGCATGCAACGGGCCCTGTTGTGGCTACGCAGCTGTCACCATCCTCTTGCTTTGTGAGTCCCCTTCGCGCCAGTCAGCCGTTGACTAAGCTGACCGGTACTTGCAGAGTGCGGCGGTGGACTACTCTCGACCAAGCAGACGGATGCGGTCCGCCTCTTCTATGGTATGGGAGAGCACGGGGGCAACAAGGCGCTCGATGTCATCCTCCACGGTGTCACTGATCTCCGCAACCTTGCCGAGCTCCGAGTTCGCGAGGAGGTCAGAAAGAAGCTTCATCTAGACCAGTTTGAGAAGGCTCGGCAATACGTGTCTGAAGCACCGATGGAAATGAAAAAGATGTTTTCGGATCAGCTCCCTGAGATTGATATGAAGGCTGCGCTGGATCAGGCCCTCGCAGACGGAGAGGCAAAAGCCGACTCCTTACTCGGCCGTTTCAAGAGCTTGCTGGATCAAAAGGTCTTGGGACAGCTTGGGCAGGTGCCCGAGGCGGAAGCTCCTACGGCCATCGACCCAATGCAGAGGTTGAGTCCTGGTGTTTCTCCTGTGGAGACCAATGAAAGACCAGCCGAAGATGGAAAAACAGAGTCCGATCCTGTCATCGACCGTTTCAAAAACCTCTTGGGGTCAAAAGGCTTGGGACAGCCTGAGCAGGTGCCCGAGGCGGAAGCTCCTACGGCCATCGACCCAATCCAGAGGCTGATTCCTGGTATTTCTCCTGAGGAGATCAAGGACAAGCCAGTCGAAGATGGAAAGATAGAGTCCGATTCTGTCGTCGACCGTTTCAAACATTTCCTTGGGTCAAAAGGCTCGGAAGTGCCTGGCAAACTATCTGACACGGAAATCCCTACAACACCAGAACTTCCCCAGAATCCAAGTCCTGATGGCCATCCTGAGGGCGAAGAGGACAGATCGGGGAGGTTCTTCTCTTTTCCGTTTAGAGAGAAGAAAACCGACAAGGACGAACAGCCGAAGAAGCCCAAAGAGGACAAGCCAAAGAAGCCGAAGACAAAATCCAAGACCCGAGGCAAGAAGAGTCAGAAGGCCAAGGGCAAACAACCAGAAGAGGAGAATTTGCCTCCAACTTCGGAAGGTGCGCAGCCTGAGGATGAAGCAGAAGAAGCCACGCAAGAAACAGTCAGCGCACTAGAGGGTATTCCCCAAGTCCGACTTGACCGAGGGCAGTCGATCGTGGAAATACCCGCCAACGCTCGAGTGCACTCTATCTCGGATGACACGTTTGTGATCGACACGCGACCCCTGCAGTCGCACTCGCTTGACCTGGACGATATCGTACCATTCGACAAGGCACGCCTCTCCCACATCCTCGAGCATGACCAGCTCATCCCGGCGAAGCCGACACCAGAAGAACACCGCCTCTCAAAAGACACCGTGGTCCCCAAGTCAGTGGTGACGCCTGGCCACCTCCTCGAGGAGGACGACCCCGTCGTTTCGGGACCGCGCCAGGTATTTTCTCACGAGATCCTAGACGACCCTATCGTCGAGCGAGCCAAGGCGCCACTCCCCCACTCCTTAGATTCTGACGAGAAGATCGGAAAGGCAGCAAAGAAAGCCCGGGCGCACTCCCTCGCAGCCGACACCATCCTGCCCGCCGCACCCCCAGCAACTGGTCAACACGACCTCGAGAGCGACAAGAGGATCGCGGCGCCGCCCGCTACCAGTGGTGAGCACGACATCAGCCGCGACGTGCGCATCCTGTCGCCATCGGGTACGGTGCGCGGCACGCACACTGTTGAGCAGGACGAGATCATCCGTGAGGGTGCGCAGTTCCGCAAGTCGCCGCGCCCGGATGCGGCTGCCATGCCTGGGAACTGGGCCTCGCCTTCTGCTTCTGAAGAGGACGTAGGGACCAAGAAGAATCCCGTCGGCTCCCTCAACGCCGTCATCGACTCTGCTGATCGGGCGCTGGACGAGCTGGGTCGGCCAGACGGGGCTGGAAAGGGTGCTGGTGAGTATGGAATGACCTTTTTATACCTTTACTTCCACATTCGGCAGTGTATGAGTGATTTCCTTTGATCTGACTGACTTGGGCTCAGAAGGACTTGATGCGCCTGCGGGCCGTGGATTCTGGGGCAGGATGTTTCCCAAGCGACAGAATACCGCTCCCGCCGCCATTCCTGAACCTACTGCCCCTGCCCCTACGCCTTCTGGTGAGCAGTCGACTACGACGGAGGTGGATGGGAATACTGGGGTTCAGTCACTATCCTGAGGGTGTTCACTTCCGGCGATATGGGGGAATAGTACTTTTTGTATGCAATTCAGGGCACCACTGGGCAGAGGCTCGGGTATCGGTCATCTCTCTTCCATGGCTCCATGAGCAGACGACCAATGTCTGTCTCGCACCGAACGGCGAGGCGATGGTCTAATTCATTTCTTCAGTGATAACACTGACTAGTGTTATGACGAATCACCTAAGACGACCACCACTAATTAAACACCACAAGAAGGATTAATACAGATAAATACACATCTTGGCCCCCCTATAAGCCGGCATGATTGAGCAGGATCGTTTCGTCTCGTGCATGTTGGTGACGCTGGACGAGTTGACCATGAACATGTCATTCAATCCATACAAATTGGGCTAGTAGAGAATCTTAGTCACTAATGACCGTGTCTTTCTTCCAATGAGATTTTCATTTGATTGATCTCACAAGTAGATAGTAGTGGCATGCGCAAAACGGGGTGTCGCGGACCAATCCATTTCTTTTGGCGTACATTGAATGAAACAAGCAAAGAGCACGTCCCACTAGGACCTCAGAATCTTGCTTCCTGTCCTTGATGGCTCTGTCGAAAATAGGAGATTACAGTGTGTGTGTGTGGGTGTGAATGTGAATGTGATTGATGGGATGTGATGATAACCCATGAGCTGAAGGGGGCCGGCCGGGCCTCCCACCTTCTCACCCCCCCCCCCATTTTGCCAAATCTCGCCCCATTGAGTTTGATGTTTCTCTGTGTGTCCTTTCAGCTCTTACACGCCTGAACTTCCAAGTTTGCGCAAAAAAAAAAAAAAGGAACTAAAATTAAACAGAATAAAAATGGACACAGGGAAAGGCCGAGCGAGAACCTCCCATTAAAAAACACAAATCAAAAGTCCAGTTTCCGTCCGGTTGTACCAATACCGAGCCAAAACAACCCTAACTAATGCTTTATGTGAATCAATCAGCCATGTTTGTCTTCTTCCTGCCCTCCCAACCTGTAGACCCCCAACCCCCCAACCCCCTGGCAGCATACATGCGATTACAGCTTTTTTGAGTAAAAGCTTCCAATACGCTCTTTTCCTCTTGTGGGACATTTTTCTTGGATATTTGCGGATGCAATACCTTTTTTTCTTTTTCTTTTCTTCGTACATCTATCTGCCCCTTCAGCTTGGTGCATTTCCCACACAGACTCGATGTATATACATACATCATGGTGCCTTCTGTTATGCCTCCTTCAAAACAGCCGTAGCATAAGTCTTCGATGGGGAGATTCAGCACAAGCAAGGCGGGGGACAAAGCCTGTTGTGGCCCAGAGTCCGGCCCAATGTGGGAACCCCCTGTGGGCATTCAGCCTCAAGTTCTAGCGCTCATTTGATGAATGAGTTCGCTGTGATCGACCGCGAAGGACTGATCAACGACGCCGGCGGATGTAGAGGAATCCTGACAGGCAAAGAATGTCTGCACATACGGGCGACGCAAAGAGACCATGGCTAGCAGTTTTGGTAGAGGAGCAGGGGCTCGCCGACGTTCTCGATCTCTGGTATTGTGCACTTCAAGTCAAAGGCCTTGGACAGCACAATCTTGAATATCTGGGGCGGGTCAGCAACTTGTAGACTGAAAGGGTTGCGAGGAAGCACGAACCTTTTGCACGTTGATACTGTGGCTGGTGCTGCTGAATATCAGAGCAGCTCGCATTGCCTTTGCGAAGCGACGTGCCTGAAAAGCCCGACATTAGCCTTGCGCCAACCTGCGATCGCTTGCGAAGCATCCTTACCTGGTTTGATATCTCCTCTTGGTCCTCGCGTGGGAAATTCACAAAGTGGTCGTACTTGGTGCCGACCAGGATGGGAATAGCCGTCTTGTTGAAGCCCCGACCTTGGCGGTACCACTCCTTGATGCTGTTCAGAGTGCTCTTGCGCGTAAGATCGAACATGAACAGGATGGCGACGGCATCGTTGCAGACGAGAGGCAGCATGTTGACGAACTCGCGCTGCCCGCCCAAATCCCAGATGCTGAAGGTGATCTCGGTGTTCCGGATGCTGATCGTCTTCTCCATGAAATTGACGCCCAATGTCTGGATGTAGTCCTCGTCCCAGCTGCCCTCAACGTACTTGACCATTAATGACGTCTTACCAATCTGCGCATCTCCCACCATCCCGACCTTTATTACGACATGATTTCGGCCGTTCGCGGCGCTTGCGTCTGAGGGAGCGCCAGCTGGACCGCGCTCTGCGTAGCCTTGGCTGGACACCTGTGAGGGTGGTCTGGAGATATTTGAGCCTGCTTGGGCGTTCTGTGGGATGGGAGGAGTGGTGTATCGTGATGCAGCGTCCATTTCGTCTGGGGAGTAAGTTGCGTCGGCAATGGCTGAGTCGAATGATTGTGACGGGTGTGGGCGGGGGTTGCCGTTCTCGAAGCCGTGTCCGCCGGCCATGTTCGGGGAGCCCTCAATGCCACCGAAGGTATCCTCTTGGCTGTCCACGGGCGGCTGATCGTCCATAATGTCGGTCGCGTGGCACGAGTGGGCTGGGGACCCTGCCGTTATTGTCGACGATGAATCTGACGGATGGTGGACGGGTCAGCAAGATGTAAAGGAGGGCGGAGGGTGGGACCAAGTGCGCCGGAGTGAGACAGTCTAATGAGGGTTGCGTCTGGAAGCGCATTGTTTCGGAAGGGGCGCGGCGACCTAAGCGCCGGGGGGTTCGACTTACCCAGGTTGGCGGTGGTGTAGTGCGCGGTGGTGGTCACCGGCGTCGAGGGGTCAAGGAAGGGTGGCGTCGGACTGGGAGAGCAGTCTACTGGAACTGAGGGGTTCAAGGGGGGGGGGATGACAGCCCTATCCCAGCAGCGGCTTCATGAAGAAGACGGCCGTATCACTGGGAACGAGATCGAAGACGTAGCTTGCGAACAGAGCAGGGCGCGTGGAGTGGGAGGAAGCGGCTGAACGAGTGCTCGGCTAAGTGGTGGCTCTATGGTGGAAGTTGGGTTAGTAGTCGGCTAGCAGGGCGATAGCAAGATCAAGACAAGGTTGAGGTCGAGTAGAGGGAAGAATGTAGGAGGGATGATTGGTGACGGGTTGTTTTGGTGGTGCAGCGTGGGCTGAAGATGCGACATGGATAAGCCCGTCTGAGGGGGGGACTTTCAGGTACGGCCACATACATGGATTTGCCGGGGATGGTCGATCTCAGATGCAGGCGGGTTGGCGGGTTGGCGGGCAGGCGGGAATTCGAAGGGGTCTTCTTGTACGGCAAGAAAGGCAAAAACAAGGCTGATGGGGTGCTGCAGCCTGTAGATTGCTTGCCTGCAGCAGCGTCACTGGCAGTTTTTCGGCTCGTCGGGGTCAGCGTCACTGCTGCTCACCGACTGGGACTGGCAGACTGGGGGAGAGGGAAAGTGGGCGCAGCTATCGGCGATGCGGGCGCAAGGCAGGGCAGATGGCCTGGGTAAGTAATGCAGGGCTGCGCAAGGAGCGGGACGGCGGGACGGATTCGAAGCCTCAAGAAGAATTAGAATTATCAGCAGCCGGATGCGCTGGCGATTATGACAGAAGAGGGTGGATCATGGCCCGTGGGCAGTGGATCATGGAGCAGGCAGGGTGGTCCAGATGTCTTGGGTCGTCCGGCTGGTGGGCACCTGCTTGCTGAGATCGACTCTTTGGAGAGAGGGGGGGAGAGAGAGAGAGAGAGAGAGAGTCGCAGTATTTTGAGGATCGACGCCAATGTTCGTCTCGACGATGTCGATTTGTGGAGGTGGATGTTGACTGTTGGCTGTATAGGCACAGAGGCTGAGAGGTCAATTGAACAAGTACGAGTGCGGTGTGCCGCGTGCACCGTACCTTTGGCAAACAGGTTGCTTAATAAGTCAGAATAAGTTGGTTCGGGTGCGCCTCGCTTGGACTCTGGGACGGCATGTTTGGCAAGTTTCAATCTCCCGGGTTGCCCAGACACGAGTAATAAACACGGCGGGAGCAGGTACGGATAGTCACTCGTGGCTGGCCTGACCCTGCAACCTCCCTCCCCTCTGCAACTCTCTGAGCTGTGTGTGTGCTGTGCTGCAGCTGCGTGCTGTGCCCTGTGTCGTGTTGTCGTGCTTGAGATTGGACCCAATGGCACGGCTCCGTCAGCATCGCAGGACCAGGCAGGGGGTTGCTCCAGTGCTCCAGTGCTCCACTGAGGGGTCGGGCTGGCTGGCTGTTCGGGTCAAGTGGCCCAGCAGTTCATAGCGCGACAAGCTTGCTGCTGCACGCAGCAGGGAGAAGATCGGGAGTGGAGACACTGGGAGAGTGGACCTGTGCAGCTTGAGTTTACCAGGTCCAGAAGCAATTATGGGGCTGACGCGACGCGATGCCATGCGTGTTTTGTTGCTGCAGGCCCTTTGGTGCGTACGCTATCTATACTCTGCCACAGTACTGTGTAATACCTCGCGGGCCGATCACAACACGGTCCCGCAACTCTATCTGCCAACTCTCCGCCCTTTGGCTGGTCATCTGATACTATCTGTGTCTGGCTTCTGACCTCATGAAACAATACCAGCTGGCGGTGAGAGGTCATCACCAGAGCGGGAGATGCATAGACAAACGAGTAGACCACGGTGCCTGCATATGGGAAACATAACCACAGTCGATAGGTTGATGGCACTTCACTACTTAAGTCTTCCCGTGATGCGTTGTCGATGTTCCCATCTTTCATGCACCGTGTTCTGCTTGACAGCTCATGCCTGTCTCCTGCCCCAATTGTTTCCAGAATATCTATATTACGACTGGATATCGCAATTCCCCTTTCTCTTATCTATTCCGTGCTGGCGTACCGAATAATTTTCTTGGAGAACAATCGTTTTCTGACACCTCTTCGTCTGTACCGTACCATGTTCTCGTGTCCCAACAAGGCTTCCCACTCGCGCCCTGGAGCCCCAGAAGGTCCTGACTCCTGAGCTCAGTCCAACTAACAGTGGGCGGGGGCCAGCTTGCGCTCCCGTCTCATTTACTATGACATAGCTCTAAGTCACATCGGCCGAGTGCCTTGACCAAGTCATCGCAGCGTCATCGGACCTGGTCGGGAGTTTGGTCCGGAGTCCGGACCTCACTTCCAGAACCATCTGAGCTTGCCGGTGCCTGCCCACTTCAACGGTCTGCCCTGTGCGCGAAGTCTAAATGACAAATTGGCGAACAAACGGCCAACATTGGCTAACAAACGGCCAACATGTATAGCTGTACGTTCTTGAAAAACCCAAGAATTTGCTTGGATCATGCGAGACATCACAGAGGATGGACACGGCGCTCGCCCGAGCTTCCATCCTAGCCTCCGGCAGCAATAGCACATTGTCAACGGCCTACTCCGTTAAGTGTACACGACTCGGATCGATGGTCAGCCAAGTGGTCCAATTCCGACTATAGCTATTTAGTGTTGAGAAGGCCAGGTAGGCAACCATGAGGTGATGCAGTGGAACACATTTTCCATGTAGACTGCGTAAAACCACCTAGGTCTAGTAACAACGAAAAGACTGCAACTATCAAGTCATTCATGTACGGAGTAGATATGTAGCCCCTGTGCCTCGAAAATTGGCTGTGGAAGTGAAACACCCCCCTCACCAGCCCCCCTCGTGCAGTCAAGTCTGGGTTAGGACCAAATGCTTGCAAGGCTTTACCTAATACGCATTAGCGCGTGGAATTCCAATCGGCGCCCGGCTATCAGAGGCACGCACGGCAACGGCGAGAAACTATTCTCAACGTGCTCCGAATCGCCAGTGCCATTGCCTCGTGTCTTGTTTCCCCCTACCCACCCGCTCTCCTCCACCAGGCTCGCCAAGTACTGTCACAGCCATGGCTTCAGTCGCACGCTGCATGCGGGTCGCAAGACCATCCACCCTCTCAGCTTTCCGCCAGAGCGCCTGCGCCCGCCCAACGCAGAGGTTCAATGCGGCCAGGACATTCTCCGTCACAGCTATCAGTACGTCCCTCTCCCCCAGCGCCGAAGCCGGCCGGCCCCTTTTTTCCCCCTTCAACTTCAGCCCTTTTCTGGTGGTTGTGAACACAAAAATTATCAAAGCTGACAGAGCACTGCATGAAAACAGACCCCATAAGGAAGTACACCAAAGACCACGAGTGGATCGACCTGTCGGCCGACAACAAGACGGGCGTGATCGGCATCTCCGAGTACGCGGCCGAGGCGCTGGGCGACGTCGTGTACGTGGAGCTGCCCGAGGAGGGCCGCGATGTCAAGGCGGGCGACGCCATCGGCGCCGTCGAGTCGGTCAAGTCCGCCGCCGATATCAACGCCCCCATCGCCTGCCGTATCACCCACGTCAACCTCGAGCTGGAGGAGAAGCCCGGCAACATCAACAAGGTCCCCGAGGACGACAGCGCCGGCGGCGGCTGGATTGCAAAGGTCACTGTTGACGAGGAGGGCGTCAAGGACCTTGAGGCCCTCATGAGCTCCGACGAGTACAAGACCTTCACGGCGTCTGAGGGTGACCACTGAGCAGAGTGATGATGGGCCGAGATGTAGAGGCACAGGGAGCAATGGGGGTTTGTTTGGGTGTGTGACGCGATGTGATGTGCATATACATACGTCTAGGGAATTTGGTGGCATGTGCATTGGCAGTTCAACCTGGTGGAACCGGCAACTGATTTAACACTTGCACAAGGGTAGGCGTTTTCAAGCTGGCGAGGACGGGCCCAGGTCTCGCGCGGTTGGGCATTGGCAACAAAAGATTCTCGGCTCGCTTGCTTGCTCCCTCACTCTCTGTATGCGTTAGAAATGAGGCAAAGTAATATAAGTCTAATAGAAGTTGCAATGCAGCCAAAGTTCTCTTTTTTTTGGGGGGGTGACTATCATCATCACGCCGCCGCTTGCACGGAGGCAGCAGCAGATGTGCCAGCCGGTGTCTCCGCCCTCGTCTTGTTGATGGCCTCGAGTATCTTGCCGGCGCCCTGCTCCACGAGAATCGAAGCGACCTTGTGGCCCAGGTCCTGCGCAGCCTTCGCATCTGATACCTCCTGTGTGACCTCGGTCTCGGCGCCCTGTGATCCGTCCAGGCTGACCACTGTGGCCCTCATCCTCAAGACCTGTCTTGTGCCGTTCTCGCCGGTCACCCAGTCCGTCTCGACGCCAATCGGCACGCTGCAGCCACCCTCGAGCGTCCGCATGACGGTCCTCTCGGCCTCGCACGCCAGCATCGTCTCCGTGCACAGCACCGGCTTCAGCAGGCCCTGTGTGGCCTCGTCGTCCGACCGCACCTCGATCCCGAGCGCGCCCTGTCCGACCGCGTGCAGCATACCGCCGCCCTCGCTCGTGGACTCGAGGTACTGCCCTATGCGGTGGCCGCAGTCCATGCGCAGCAGGCCCGCGGCGGCGAGGATGATAGCGTCGTAGCCGAGGCTCTCGTCGTCGCACTTGCGCAGGCGCGTGTCGATGTTGCCCCGCACGTCCTTGAACACCAGCCCGGGGTACCTGCGGCGCAGCTGCGCGGACCGGCGCACGCTGCTGGTGCCCACGACGGCCCCCTCGGGCAGGTCCGCCAGCCTCCCGTACTTGCCGCCGTGCCCGGCGCGGAAGACGACGACGTCGCGCGGGTCCTCGCGCTTCGTGACGCACCCCAGCACGCAGCCCTCGGGCAGCGACGTGGGCATGTCCTTGAGCGAGTGCACGATCATGTCGAGCTCCGGCGGCGAGCTCGTCAGCATGGCCTCGAGCTCTGAGGTCCACAGGCCCTTGCCGAGGTTGGGCAGCGGCGTCGTCTTGTCGCGGTCGCCCATCACCGACACCGTCACCGTCTCGAAGTTGACGTGCGGGTGTGTCTTTGATAGCTCCGAGATGACGATCTCACACTGCTTCAGCGCCAGGCCTGACCGCCGCGTGCCCACGCGGACGGTGGTCCCTAAGGAGGGGGGCTTGGGGTTTGGTGCGTCTACCACGGCTGCCATTGTGTCGGTCGGTTCTTTTGCGGGATTTGCACGGAATGGGCGGTTGGATTGGAGAGGTGAGGAAAGTGAAAAATACCACTAGTCAATTGACTGGTAGACCGTAAGAATGACCCCAATGGGTTATTACTGTGGTGGCTTGTGCGACGAGGAGGATGCCAGCCAGCCTTTCTACGTCGGGGTTGTGTCGGCGAAGCGTGGTCGGCTTATCGCGATGGAGGGGTCCAAAAAAAATCCCAACCCTGGCCGGGCGAGTGCGACGGCCACTCTGACTTGACCACTTGTGATGTCTGCATGAGGACGTCGCCAAACTCACTCTCTGTCTGCCATGATTGAGCATTCCATCAAAAATGCATAGAAAGTGCTCGGGGTCTTGTCAGTCTCGACACTTGGTGCAGCAAGTTCAGTGCCAACGTGCCCGCACCATGCAGTAACTCGCGGGCGCTGAGATCCAGCTCACCCCAAAATTTGGCGTCCACAACATATTCTAAGGACTCATTCTACGACATTCCCGCCCTTCTGCTGTCGGTTCTCCTGGATTTCGCCATAACCGGACGTTATACACGCCAGTCTTGGGTAATACCAGGGTTCTGACAACCCATCGTCATGCTGTGAAAAAGCAGACGGGACTTCGGGTGATCGGCAGCAGAAGACCAAAGGACCTGTGGACGGCATGAGTGGAATCCAGCCACCAGACAACGCGATGACAGGTGGTCAGTTCTGACTCTTTCCACGTTGCACTGTGCCATGCTCGTGTCTCCTAAGACGACTACCAATGTGGTTTCTGGAGCGGCACCTGGGGCAAGTCTGTGGTCGGCATAGGAGCGCCGTTGCTGGCAGAAGCTCGAGTACAGATCTGCCACTCCATGTCGTCCTGACCAAAATCCACCAGTCGCGGAGTATGTGGCAGATCGTGGCGGCCTCCTTGCCTCGACTGTGACCTGATTGTACCTCACAAACCTCGACACTATGGATCCCGTCAACCGTTGCAAGTCCCACATTGTCCAAGGTATCATCGTCCCACTCGGGACCTCAAGGCTGAGCAAGACCATTGGCCTTCAGGATTCCGCTCGCCTAAAAAGACAACCGATGCGCACATTTACCTAAGGGAACAACGCGTTTGTGGACGCCCTGCTTCCTTGCTGGGAGCCTTCGAGGGCCTCTCAGAAACCAAATGCGAGACATGCAAGCTTCACAGGAGGCTGGACCATTCAGACTCGCCAAACTTGTGCGCAAATGCAACCTGACGTGAAAAGTCTCCGTGTAAGACCAGCTGCTCGCAGATGGGAAATTCGAGACTATAAGACCTCAGCACGTCATGTCCACCTGAGGAGGACTATGCCGTGTCTTCAATGCTGTTGTGATCCTCGACATCAGAGCCACCAGGCTAGGCCGACCCTTCTTATTTCCAAAGCTCCAAGGTTCAACGCAAAGCGCTCTCGTCACTACTAAGATGAAGGCCGTCATCTCCCTCCTCGCCCCCATAGCACTCGCGTACGACAGGCCGAGACCTAATGGCCTTGACCACCCAGCGGCGCTGGGCAAGCTCTCCAACGAGTCCGCGGCGACATGCGGCGTCGGATACACATACTGCGGGTACATCTTGCAGCAGGAGAAACGTAAGTCGACAGATAGACAGACCCCTCTATGTCCCCCCCCCCCC
>MAVT02000093.1:18028-44261 GCA_001702395.2 Diaporthe helianthi | reverse complement strand
TTCCAAGGGAGCTCACAACTCACCACTCACTCACTCACACACCACCCACAGACTTCGAGCTGGGCAGCATCCTCACCGCGTACTGCCAGGGGGGCGACTGTGACTCGGCGACGGGCACGACAAAGACCGACCCCCTGCAGGCACTGTACGTATGTGTGCCCAAGGACGCGGTCCCGAGGAAGCGCGACGCCGACGAGGACGCGCCGTACTCTGGGCCGGTCAAGCTTGAGCTGCTGTGTGCTTGCAGCGGGACGCCGTTTGCTGGGGGGGACAACGTGTGCCTGAATCCGCCTGGGGACCATATTGGCCGGTGCAGCAAGCCCTGCATCAACAGTGCTTGAGTAGGGAAGTCTGGTACTGCATTGATGTGCTCCTGGGACTCATTGGGTAGTTTATCGTCAGTTTAGGCTGTCTGGTACTTATGAATTGATTGGGGCGGGCTCTGTACGGAGTGGTAGAACAAGTATTATGCTAACGTTGAATGGCCTCCGTCGCTTACCTAAACTTTCGATGTGAATTGAATGTGGTTCAATTTGGACGCCATTCACTTACCTCGGAATTTTCTATCTTGCTGAATAGGATGTTTGAAGAAGACCCTCGGGGACGTGACGTGACCACTGACCAGGACTCAAAGAAACGCACAACTCGTGTTGCATAACAGTCAACGGCAAATCTCCGCCCAGTGCCTGCCCGGGTGTTGACAGGTCGCCAAATATAAGCCTCAGTATGGTTTCCTAGGACTCAGCAGCATCCTCACGCCCGTTACCCATGACAAACTTCGGCGAGAGTGCGTTGATAACTCCGAAAATGGGAAGCCGTCAACTGGGAATGAGGGCAGAGAGGGCAGTGACCAGTTGATTTTGGAGGTTCCCATCATCTCAGTACACTGTTCCAATTACACATCTCCAGTTACATTATCTAGCAAGCAATTGAGGTAAATAAACAAACTGTAAATAAGTAGTGCTTACCTTAGTAGCTGGACATCTGGAGGTGAGGATGCCTTTATTACTATTACTTTGATGGAAAATGTCTATCTGGGGAGATGAAATATTATTTATTCTCTTGTCTCAAGAAAAAAAGGCACAAAATACAAACAAAGTATTGAAAAACATCACAATCATCAACTTAGAAACAAGGGACAAAACAATATGTCTGCCCCATGAATCGAACATGGGTTTCTTCGGACCGTCGAGTTCTTTTCAGAAACCACAACGAAGTGTACTAACCACTATACTAGGCAGACATGTAAATCATGTTGAAAATTAAAATTATGTCTCAAGTTCAATTGGGCATTCGCACCTACAGTGTAAGCAGAATCCACTGTTGCAACTACTCCAGATGTCATCCGCCGTATGACTGCTTCGCCAGCTTTCCATTCGACTGCGCCGCCGGGAGCAACGCTCCCTAGCCTTGTCTGTGCGGCACTAGGTTGAGGCTACGTGCCCACTGATCCTATCTTTTTATACGGTTTAAATTTTATCGGCATTTTGTTATATATTTTTGTTTTATTTTTTTTAAAAAAAAAGGGAAGTAAAGAAGAAAGAAAAAAATCCCTAATCTTTGAGTGTTTACCATTGTAGGAAGTGACTGCGTACGCCTTCAGGATGTGTACGTATTGTTGAGAAATACTAGTCAGGCGTTTTCAAGACCCTCACCAGCAAGAGTGCACAAATTTCCGCGGGTGAGATCGACACAGTGGTCGGATCCAGCATCTTGATGAAGGATAGCACCTTCGTCGAGGTTGTCACCATCATCACAGCCACGGCCCCGGGGCTCAACGTGAAGTTTGGCAGAGGCATTAATCTGCGGGCCGGCGGAGAGGCCGTCACCAGGGGAAAAAGGCTGATCTGGACAATGGCGATGCCCGACGGGGTGCCGTAGACGCCCCGAAGAGTGAGCCCGTCCAAGGACTTCCTGCACTCACGGCTGGGAAATGTGACGGATGGACTGGAGTTCCACCGATGAGCTCTTGAACAAAATAACTTCTAGTGGGGCCTGTTATACTGGTACAAGCTAGGATATTAACTCAGACGCTATTCCGTTTTTCTTATCTGTTTCCCATTCCCTTCTTTTCTTCTTCTGCCCAGGTGGACGGGGCAGGGCCATCGGTAGATTCAATGTTGACCCACGGCGATGATTACTTAGAAATCAAAGGCTTCAATTTAACTCGTTCGAGCATCGCGCATGTGCGTTCCTGATGTTTAGGAGGTCCTGAGAATAAATCTTACGCAGTGGGACCTTCCGGAGACACCGGCACGATCGATCCACTCGGTCCAGTCACTCGGTGACATCAAAGCTTCAAAGTTTGGTCGAGAGACTACAAATGCTACGAGGTGGGCAGCGAAAAGGAGTTTCTTTTTGGGCCCGTCTTGGGTGACACAAGAGGCCTTTTCCTTTCAGGCGAGTGTTGAACCAGAACCAGCCGATCCTCATGGCCGTTAGTAGGAGCCGACAAGAATAACCACGACCAGTCTTTAAGTAGGTACCTAGGTACCTAGGCAGGCCAAGGTCCAGATATCCTGTCCCCGCATTGTTACCCCACAATTACTGGGGGTGACGGGCCAGGCAGCCAGGGATGAGGAGGATGAGGATTAGGCCGAGGCGTTTCTTGGTTTCACCCGCTGGCGGCTGCGTACCTAGGTAATTGGGGCTCAGTGCCGTTTCACAGAGGGACTCCATATTTTTTTTTGGATAAAATGTGCAAACATGGGGTGCACACCTCTCCTTGGTCTCTTTTCCATGAGAGGCTACTTAACTTGCGTGTTTGTATTGCAGGCGGTATATTTCATGACTAGAATTCGTTAGTATCACGATTACAACACAGGGGAGCTACACAAGGGGTTGGTCGTTGACGGAGCAGATATATCTCTGGCCTTCTGAGTTGTAGTGTGACAGCTTCCCTGAAAGAATGCGGGGGTGGATCCAGCCAAGCGCTACCGGTCCAAGTTTGGTAGGTGGGTACAGCGGGTGCGGTGGGCCTAGTGGCATGACTTCCTCATGATCGACATGTCACTTCCACCTTGCTGCTGGAGGCTGTCACGGATACCTGGAGGGCACTACTGTGTAATGAGGGGCAGAGTACACGTACGGATGCAGAGGGCAGGGGGCACACCGGAATCCTTGGGTTGCTTCGAGTTTAGATGCACGTTGCATGTCCCAAAGGCTCGAGGCTCTAACATTTTGGAGAAGGCGCGCTGTCCTTGATGCTACTTCGTGCAGGCTGTTCGGCCCTTTCCTCCTTCCCTCTCGTCCGAAATCTAAAACGGACCCTGTCCGTTCTGTCCTGACCTCTGGTGCGACCTTAACCCGTGTGTCCTTCACAAGCCAGCTGCTTCCTCCCAACCTGGCTGCCACAACTGTATCCTCGAGGCCCTCATGAGCACCTGTTTGGGTCTCTGCTAGAGCCTGTCGAGGAACGTGAAAAGCACCGTGCACTCGCACGATACTCCAATCCAATCTTCAGATCGTGAAGCCTATCTGGTGCCTATCTGGTGCCTGTCTGGGGAGTCGGGAGCCCCCTCAACGTCAAACCCAGTCGTTCCTTCCCAGCAGATGATAACCCCCAGCTGAAAGACGCTCGTCGTGAAGACTGCGGGCAGTCAGTCCTTAAGCCAGTCAGGACCTCAGTCGGGACCTCTCCTCGCCTATCATGGCGTCGTGGTCTGTGGTCCGGCCAGCTTTGGCCCACAACAACCATTTCTCCTCGGCCCTGGCTGTTGAAGCTCTTCTTCAGCGGTCCTCGCGCGTCCTGGGTAAGCATGCCAAACTGACGTGCACGAACAAGCCTCAAAGCCAGAGTCAATGTGCTGGGCTGCATTTGTGTAACCGAACCCTAATTACCATCCTTAGATCTTGCGCCTGTTGTCATTGCTCGCAACCGCCCGTCTTCCTACCGCCAACACTACCAATGGCACTCAGCCCGCGGCCAGAAGAATGCTGCCGTGTCCCCTCTGTCAATTGTTGTCCGGAAGCAACAGCCGCTTGAGCTGGTCCGTCAGGCTTCCGTGCTGGCCGCCATTCCGGTTCCGCCGCCTGTGGCTCCTGGAGCGCGCTACTCGACCGCGGTCGTGCCGCCTACTACTCCGTACTCCAAGCTGACTGTCGGTATTCCTCGTGAAACGTATCCCAACGAGAAGCGCGTTGCAATTACTCCCCAGAATGTCGCCCTCCTGCTCAAGAAGGGGTTCTCCAAGGTTCTTGTCCAGCGCGGCGCTGGCGCCGAAGCTGATTTTCTCGATGAGGCCTACGATAAAGCCGGCGCCACTCTTGTTGATGATGCTTCTCTCATCTGGCAGCAGTCAGATATTGTGCTCAAGGTCCGCGCTCCCTCTAGCCCTGCCGAAACGGACAGCCTGCGTGATGGCCAGACGGTCATCAGCTTCCTCCAGCCCGCCCAGAATAAGCCCCTTGTCGAAAAGATCGCCGCAAAGAAGGCTACCGCCTTTGCTATGGACATGATCCCTCGCATCAGCAGGGCGCAGGTTTTTGACGCTCTCAGCTCCATGGCCAACATCGCTGGTTACAAGGCGGTCTTGGAGGCTTCGAACAACTTTGGTCGCTTCCTCACTGGTCAGGTTACAGCTGCTGGCAAGATTCCGCCCTGCAAGGTCCTCGTGATCGGCGCCGGCGTCGCCGGGCTGAGTGCTATTGCGACAGCCAGGAGGCTCGGAGCCATTGTTCGGGGCTTTGACACGCGTTCTGCCGCGCGCGAACAGGTCCAGTCGCTCGGTGCCGAATTCATCGAGGTAGAACTCCAGGAAGACGGCTCCGGCGCCGGTGGCTATGCGAAAGAAATGTCCAAGGAATTCATCGAGGCCGAAATGAAGCTCTTCACCGAGCAGGCTCGCGAGGTTGACATCATCATCACCACTGCTCTGATCCCTGGCCGCCCTGCTCCGAAACTCATCACGAAGTCCATGGTCGAAATCATGAAGCCTGGATCAGTCATCGTCGATTTGGCAGCTGAGGCTGGCGGGAACTGCGAAAAGACCGTCCCAGGCGAGCTGACCACGTACAAAGACGTCAAAATTATCGGTAGGTCCAGCCTGCATGAATAGGCAGGGACAATAGAGCTTACTTGGCTAATGCATCCCAGGTTACACTGATCTTCCCTCGAGACTGCCCACGCAATCGTCTACCCTATATTCCAACAATATTGTCAAATTTCTGCTGTCCATGACCCCTGCTGAAAAGGAATTCGGCATAGACCTGAACGATGAAGTTGTTAGAGGTTCCATTGTCACCCAAAAGGGCCAGATTATACCACCGGCTCCACGTCCCGCACCGCCACCCGCCCCGGCCGCCCCTTCAACAGCAGCAGCGAAAGAGGAAGAAGTGGTTGCCCTGACCCCGTTCCAAAAGACGTCCCGAGAGGTCGGTTTGGTGACAGGTGGCATGGCTACGGCTTTAGCCTTGGGGAAACTCACCGGTCCAGCGTTTATGAGCAATGTCTTCACCTTTGGTCTCGCTGGCTTGATCGGCTACCGCGTGGTCTGGGGAGTCCAGCCAGCTCTCCACTCTCCTCTGATGTCTGTCACTAATGCCATCTCCGGCATGGTCGGAATTGGTGGTTTGTTCGTCCTAGGAGGAGGTTACCTCCCAGAGACCATCCCTCAAGCTTTCGGCGCTGCATCCGTCATCCTCGCTTTTGTGAATGTCTCTGGAGGATTCGTCATTACGAAGCGAATGCTCGACATGTTTAAGCGCCCAACTGATCCTCCGGAGTATCCTTGGCTATACGCAGTCCCCGCAGTGGTGTTTGGAGGTGGATACTTGGCTGCCGCATCAACTGGGGCAGCCGGTCTCGTCCAAGCCGGATACATGGTCAGCTCTTTGCTGTGCATCAGCAGTCTCTCCAGCCTTGCGTCGCAAGCCACCGCCAGAATGGGCAATGCGCTCGGTATCCTTGGAGTTGGCTCTGGCGTACTCGCATCTCTCCTTGCTGTGGGCTTTTCGCCCGAGGTTCTGACTCAATTCGGCGCCCTTGCAACTGTTGGCAGCATTCTCGGTTAGTACAGCCTCGTGAATGAAAATGCACAGCAAGACTTTAGACGTGCTAACATGACTAGGGTTCCTAATCGGCAAACGCATCACGCCTACTGATCTCCCTCAGACCGTAGCCGCTCTTCACTCAGTGGTCGGATTGGCAGCGGTGTTGACATCTATTGGCAGCGTAATGGCCGATTTAGACCATGTATCAACACTACACTTGGTCACGGCCTATCTGGGTGTCCTGATTGGTAAGTTAGCGAGGGTCAGTATAAAGTACCGTGGCTGAGTTTAAATAGGTGGCATCACCTTCACCGGATCCATCGTCGCATTCATGAAGCTCGCAGGGAGGATGTCATCGCGGCCGACGATTCTCCCAGGCCGCCATGTCATCAATTCCGGGCTTCTGGCAACCAATATCGGCACGATGGGAGCTTTTGTGACAATGGCACCCGGGGCGCCAATGATCGCTGCTGGTGCGCTCGCAGCGAACACTGCCCTGTCATTCATCAAGGGATATACGACAACCGCGGCGATTGGCGGTGCCGACATGCCCGTTGTCATCACAGTCCTTAATGCCTATTCTGGTTTTGCTCTCGTAGCCGAGGGATTCATGCTCGAGAACCCGCTACTGACGACCGTCGGCGCTCTCATCGGCGTATCTGGCTCCATTCTTTCGTACATCATGTGTGTGGCCATGAATCGGTCCCTCACCAATGTCCTTTTCGGTGGTATCGCTGCACCACAGCAGAGCGACTACAAGATCGAAGGCAGCGTGACGCAGACCAATATCGAGGATGTGTCGGATGCGCTGGTCAACGCGGAGAATGTCATCATAGTCGTCGGATATGGCATGGCTGTCGCGAAAGCGCAGTACGCGATATCGGACATGACCAAGATGCTCCGGGCCAAGGGTATCAATGTTCGTTTCGCAATCCACCCTGTCGCTGGCCGGATGCCTGGCCAGTGCAACGTGCTACTCGCTGAGGCGAGTGTCCCGTACGACATTGTGCTCGAGATGGACGAGATCAACGATGACTTTGGAGACACGGATGTAACTCTTGTCATCGGCGCTAACGATACGGTGAACCCCATCGCCTTGGAGCCCAACAGTCCGATCGCTGGCATGCCGGTGCTGCACGCCTGGAAGAGCAAGCAGACGATCGTGATGAAGAGAGGAATGGCGAGTGGCTATGGTGAGCTCCCCAGGGCCTGATTCCGGAATTGCTGACTGTACACATACTGACTGGTATCAATTGATCGTAGCCGACGTACCCAACCCGATGTTCTACATGCCTGGTACACGCATGTTGTTTGGTGATGCCAGCAAGTCCACCAACGGTAAGCTTATTATCCATAGAAGTTGAAGCCCAGCCCTCGACGGCATGCTAATTAGACGATAGCCCTGAAAGCTGCCATCGAAGCCAAGCTATCGTAGCCTTTTGTCTCATAGTTGTGAGTGGCCTGAGTGCATATTCCCTCCCGCAGTCAACACACATTCCGGGACTCTGGGAGATATACTGATCTGGTAAACTGCAGCTTTTGCAGTCTGTGTGGATCAGGCGTCGACTTCCGCGTTACATTCCTGGCGGTACAACTTAGAGAAGAGTGGCAGGCATTTTGCATCGATTCTCCGTTGTCTCGAGCATCGCATGTGGTTAAGATCGCGATGGATTTACGTGCCTTTCTTTTTTCAAGAGACTCGTTTGCCATCACTGATACAGACATTTGCGGGATAGTAGCCAGGCGGTATTTAGTGAGCGCCCGGTTGTAGGTATATCGGCCCTTTTCTAGGAGTGGTCATGCGCCGTCCATCTCTATTTTGAACATTGACCAAATCGCATTTTCAAGCAGTCCTGCTCCGACGGGTCCTTGGGAAGAAATTCGGCGTCCTGAATCCATTTATTTCACTTAAAAAGTCGCTCGCTGCTTTCTTCGCGTCTCTCTCTCCGGCAGTTGCCCCTTTTGGTACAGCCCATCGCACTGCATCACTGTATCTATCGTACATACACCTGCCACCCCACTATGAATCATAATGAGGTGCTGTGACTCCTCGCCGTGGGAGGAAATTGCCTCGGCATTAGCGCAGCGAACCCACCGCAAGTAAGCTCTGGGAATTCAACGCCGAGCGCTAAGTGGTCTTCCCAAAGCGGCCCATTCCTCCAACCTGTCTATGAAGGTATGTTCCTGAGGGAAGCAAGCATTGGGATGGCTTTCACTACAGCACTGTTTCGTATAAGAAGACATGGCAATGCATTTCACATGTAACGGCCATGACCTGGACGATGGTATCAATTGATCGGGCATGAGACGGAACCATCCCACAACGATATCAATCTCACAGCAAAACCATTTCACCTCTTCCACAAGTGATTGATACACACATAGTATGATGTCGTCTATTCAACCTTGTTCTCGGGTCACTTCCCGAGAACGTGTGTTCCCTGCAACAGCCACTCCAACAGGACAGGCAACAGTAACAAGGCTGTCCATCATCGACGCATCCGTGGCGCGCTTCTCGACCTGTGCGGCGGTCTGGCTCTACAACCCGGCGCAGGCGTCACACGACAGCACGCTGCACAACAACCGCCTCCGCCAGGCCCTGCGCGAGACCCTCGACGACTACCGCCACCTCGCCGGACAGCTCCGATGGGCCACCGCGGACGACATCCAGCCCGACGACCCCAACCCCCGCCACGTCGGCCGGCCCGTCGTCTCGTATGGCTCACCAAACACAAACACAAACACCGACCCGGGCGTCGAGCTCGTCCACGCCGAGTACGACCGCCCGCTGCTGGGCGGCGACATCGTGCCCGGCGCCGAGGACCGCAGGAACAAGACCTGGGTCGCCACCGGCTTCCCCCAGGACGAGCTGCTGCCCCGGTGCCGGCTGGCCTTCAACTCGAGCCTCGCCGAGTTTGAGGGCTTGCCTGGTGTTGCGGTGCAGATCACCCGGTTCGCGTGTGGTGGGTGGGCTGTTGGGGTTATGTTGAGCCACTGCCTTGCTGATGCGGTGTCTCTGCTGCGGTTTGTGCATGCGTGGGCTGAGAGGTCGCGGGCGCTGCTTGTTGGTGGTGGTGGTGGTGGGCCAGAGATCACACGCAGCACACTCCCGAAGCCAGTCTTCGAGCCGGGCCTGCTCGACCAGCATGCCGGCCTCACGGGAGGAATCACGGGCCTGATCCCGACAGGGTCGCGCTCGCACGGTCGCTGCCCATGCACCGGTATGACTGGTGGGCCACCGACGCCCCCGGGTACCCTGCCTGGGCGACTGCGTCGTCGGACGCGACGAAGCCCGAACCCGAGGACCTGCTCGGCATGAAGCTGCAGCTGAGCCCGTCCACCTTGCCGCCGTGGCCGACGTGGGATATATCTGCGCCCGTGGAGCACGTGCAGGTCCGCTTCAGCGCGGACGAGGTCGCGCGCATCAAGCGGGCCGCGCAGCACGCTGCCCTTGCTAACAACCACGACGACGACGACGACGACGACGATGGGCAGCAGGAAACCCCGACCATCTCCAGGCTCGACGCCCTCCTCGCGCACATGTGGATCCTCATCAACCGCGCCCGGGGTCACTACGCCGCCGACGAGACGGTCTACCTCGACATCACGCTGGGCCTGAGGACGCGCGTCAGCCCGCCGCTGCCGGAGTCGTTTGTGGGCTCGCCTATCCTGCTGGGCTACGTTGCACGGCGGGGGAAGGATGTCTGTTCTTCGTCCGCTGATGCCGGGGACGGGGCCGGGCTCCTAGGCGCCATTGCGGTGGAGATACGGAGGATGATGGCGCTGTTCACGCCCGAGGCCGTCGGGGCGTATATACACGATGCGGCGCACGAGGTTAGTCCGCAGAGGCTGTGGCAGGCTTTTCTTGGGAAGCGGCATACGCTTGTCACGTCTTGGGTGCGGGCTGGGGCGTATGAGGTTGACTTTTGTGGGGGGGAGGGTGGTGGCACGAGGCCGGTTTATGTGCAGGGTAAGATGCCGCGGATGGATGGGATCTTGCAGGTTATGGATGTTGGTGAGGACACTGGGGACTTTGATGTTAGTTTGTGTCTTGAGAAGGGGGCGATGGGGAGGTTGCTTGGGGATGAGATGTTGAGGATGTATGCTCGTGAGCTGTGATGTCTGGGTCGGGCTGGTCAACTGGATGAATCCAATGACTATGGACTATGAACATGCAGGTTAGGATATGGACCAACTGTAGAGGATGGTTGAAATACAATCTATCTGCGGCATTCGTAAGTGCTCCATGTATCAACTTTAGAATACGATTATCTTGCTGTTGTCTCACTTTACATATATGTAGCTCTAAATGTGCAGGGCCAGAAACCCAACACTGGCATCTATGAGGGATTGAACCTATTGGCTGTACTCCATGGGAAAGGCACAGATGTAATTATAGAAGTAATAAGTATGCAAAAACAGGAGGGGTTGAACTTTGGTTAGTATCTGCGTTTCAAGGACTGGAAATACAAGGGCAATAGCTCTAAGATCATCTTTTTAGTCCACATACTCCCTTGAACTTCATTCTGGTTCTGATATTTACAACAGTGAATTCGTCAAACTAGGAGACTTTGACCCATCAGCCGGATCTGGATGATGAAGTGCAGGGGAATATTGCTCCCCGTGGAAGCTATTTTCGACGTGGATGAGTAAATACCTAGGTACGGGATACCCAAAGCCATGAGAATTTGTAAGACGAATTGAAAAATGCGGTGTCTGAACTGCCCAGTCAATCGATTAGAAGGGTGGTTGGTTTAGTTGACTGATCAATTGAGAAGGCTTTGCATTATCGTAATGTTTTCCAAATCACCACACTGGCATGCTTTGCAGCCCAGTTCCTTGCTGCTCAGAGTTTATCCTTATGATTTAAAATTTAGTGATATTTGTCTCCGAAGCATGCTGTATCTATCTATGTATATGAATATCAAGCTTGAGTCTGTACCCTAGTAAAGAAAAATTCCAACTATGACCATACCGGTACTCTTCAAATGAGCCAGGTAATAACCCTCATTGAATGTTGATGATTCCAGATGTCGGTGATACAGGTTATTAATAGATAGTGCGCATGCATGAACACGACAGGGGTCTTCCAGTTTCTAAAGTTCAAGACAGCAGTTGTTTTACTCATGTGCATGCACTATGATGAATAAACTCTCAGCTTTTGCCACACCTGTAGACTCTAATCTTGTATACCCTTAAACACGACCTACACAAGAAGACTCGGCTCCACGGCAACTCTTAACCCGGGATTCCAAGGCTGCATCAGTATGGAGTAGTGTACCACAGGTCAGGCCTTGAGGGTGGTAGGTGGCTGAACCCTGCTCGTGTCAGAAGCAGCCCCTCCTTCTTACATGCATGCAGCATAATCTGCCTTTTATTATTACCGACCTTCTGTCACTCATACCCGCCTTATCTATTGTGTCATTACTTTACTTTCTCGTAGAAGTGCACACCAACATAAGCACTCGAAGCACGCCGGCAACGTCGACTCTGAGCCCCCCTCCCCCTCCCCTCACAAGTCACTGCCTATGGCCCTTTCGTTACCGGGCGCCACAGAGCCAAGCGCGGCCCTGCTGGTCAGGTCCCTCGGGATCGCAGCGCTGGCCGGGCTGGTGTTGTTCTTGGTGCGTTTCTATCAAGCCAGAACAAAGTTCCGGAACGCGATGAAGAAATATGACATAGTGAGAGAAATCCTGCCCCCAAGGCATTCACGAGCTTAGACATCTGACGCGCTTGCAGCCCACCTTGCCGCATTCGTTCCTGTTTGGCCATCTGATAGTCATTGGCAAGGCTTTGGCAGCTTACCCGAAGGATTTGTAAGTGCACTGGGATCTGACCAGGACGTGCTACATGTTGTCCGCATGTGTCAAAACGCCACAGCCCTCGCTGTCGTCAAATCAGGAGATAGTCGCTAAATGCCTTTGGCCAAAGCTCCAAGCTCGGTCTTACCTACGCCCTGACCCAGGCCTACCCCGAGATCGTCAAAGAAGGCCTTGTGTATTTCGATGCTTGGCCATTCGGGGAGGCGATGGCCGCTGCCTTTGATCCTGATATGATGTCCCAATTTACCCAGGACAAGTCCTATACGAAAGCACCCATTATTAAAACCGAGCTTGAGCCCCTGACGGGCCTGAGGGACCTGGAAACAATGGAGGGCCAGGAGTGGAAGACGTGGCGTGGCGTCTTCAACCCGGGCTTCTCGGCCAAGAACTTGACCGCACTGTTGCCCGCCTTCCTCGAGGAGATCCAGGTGCTCAAGGAAAGGCTTGTCAAGGTTGCTGGGACGGGCCAGGTGATCAAGATGGAAGAGACTGTCCAGCGGGCCACCGTTGATGTCATCTTCCGGGCAGCACTGTAAGTCAATAGCCTACCCTTTTATATCAGACACATATCAACATCTCGGCACCGCCAGCAGTCCCCGCTGACTGATTTCAACAGGGGCATCAGACTACACAGCCAGACATCACCCAACGACTTTGTCACGACCTTGCAGAACCAGGTCCGAGAACCAGGCCCCCCTCCCACGATGATTGCGAGCTGACTTGGGAGCACCACAGATCTGGTGGCTTGTGTGTGATTCAAGCCCCCCGAACCTGATCAAATCCATGATCCCAATCAGACGCCTAATGCTGTGGTGGAACAGCCGAAAGATGAAGAGGTTCCTCACCCCTCTGATCGAGGGAGACATAGCCCGCCTCGACAGGGGCGAGGTCTCGCAGGTCAAGACCATCAACTACCTCGCCGTCAAGGCCTTCCGGTCCGAAGTGCAGCAGCAGCAGCCCAACGTTTCCGCCAAGAAGCCCACGCGCGTCGACCCCAAGTTCCTCGACATGGCCATCTCCCAGCTCAAGCTCTTCATCTTCGCAGGCCACGACACGACAGCCTCGACCATCTCCTTCGCCTACAGCCGCCTCTACCGGCACCGCGAGGTCCTAGCCCGGGTGCGGGCCGAGCACGACGAGGTCCTCGGCCCGGACACGAGCGAGGCGGCCGCGCGGCTGGCCTCGAACCCGGCGCTGCTGAGCCAGATGCCGTACACGAGCGCCGTGGTCAAGGAGACGCTGCGGCTGTACCCGCCCGCGGGGACGGTGCGCGTCGGCGAGCCCGGCGGGTTCCTGACGCACCCGGCCACGGGCAAGGTGTACCCGACCGAGGGCTTCCTGCTGCTGGCGACGCACTTTGCCGCCCACCGCATGCCCGAGTACTGGGCGCGGCCCGACGAGTTCCTGCCCGAGCGGTGGATGACGCGCGACGAGGGCGACCCGCTGCACCCGCGCAGGAACGCCTGGAGGCCCTTTGAGCTCGGCCCGCGGAACTGTATCGGCCAGGAGCTGGCGCAGGTCGAGATGCGCGCCATCCTGGCCGTGACGGTGCGCGACCTCGAGATCGAGCCCGCCTACCCTGCTGATTCGCCCGAGGCGCTGGGCGAAAAGGCATATCAGACGATGGGGGTTGGTGATATTACTGGCCATGTGAAGGATGGTTTCCCCGTGCGGGTGAGGCTGAGTGCTGGTGGGAAGTAGGCTGACAACGGTCAGAGATGTTAATGGTTTTAGATAGGAAGAAGTCTCTGGTGGGAGTGTCCAAGGTAGAAAAATAAGTGTGTTGATGTCCAAGATAGACTACCTAACTAAGTATATAGGTATTAGCCGCGTCTACAGGTGCTAATCTTTAAAATCTTTGGCCATTGTACCTACCACGTTGTGAACTGTTGAATAAATGCATAGGACATACATCTCCCAGTATGTAATAGTGGCGCTATTTAGGAATCAGAAACACACAATATTCATACACTCTAGCCCAACCAGTATTCAGGTCATCTTGTATCCAAACACTCACAGGTGCGTGTCCACTCAGAGCTCTATTCTAACGTCGCCATCAACGCTGCGCTTGCCGATGCTAGAAGGCCCGGGCTTCATAGCCTCCCATTCGAAGTCATTGTCCCACACCCCGGCCTTGGTGTAATCGAGACTCCTTATCCCAGACACATACGCAAAGCGGAAGTACTCCTTCATCTTCTCGTTGTTGGCTTTCCTGTTCCACGTAAAAGTCCTGTCCTCAAAGTCTTCGTCATCATCAAAGAATCCTCTGAACCGCTCCACGTCATTGACGAGAAGGCTGATGCCGTCGAGCCTGATGTTCCTCTTTGGTGGTGGTTCCCACTGGAAGGTGATGTTCGACACTGTACTTCCCACCTGGATGTCCGGCACGCTCGTGAGTGTGGGCAGCACGGAGCCAAGCTGCCCGTCGCCCCGTAGGGCATATGACGTCTGCAGGATCGGGTCCCAGCCCCAGCGGGCGATCCCGTTGATGAAAAGCCCAACCAGGAGACCCTGGTAGAGAAGAGCAGGGCGGGTCTGCATGCTTGTGCCGGTAAGAAGCAGGAGGGCGAGGAAGTAGTGATGGAGACGGAGGTTGAGGTCCCAGATCTTTAAGAAGATGAGAAGTATAACGCCCCCGACAAGGCCGAGGTAGAGGGCTCCGTAGCGGATGAGCCGTCCTTCTTGGCGGAAGAACCAGACCTGCTTTACCACGATTAAGGCAATGATGCTGACGATGATGATCAAGGCGAGCACGCCGCCAGGCTGCTGGGAGATGTCGTGGGCGTTCAGTCTGTTGATAGGTATGTTAGGGCTGAGGGTATAATTATCCAGTGCTCCCACCCAGCATGCGCCGAGCCACAGGACTGTCTTTTCGATCTGTGCTGTCAGTCCTGTGAGGGTACGGCGCACCGCCATCTTGTCGTAGATGACCCAGGCCACAAACATTACGGGCACATATTTCCCAACGATGATTGTAACCAGCTCACGGAACGAGCTGTGGGTAGGTGGGTCCGAAACCAGGCCTACGTGCCAGAAGATGCCCGAAAACTCGGTGAAGAAGAAGAGTGCTGGCGAGGTGGTGAACAAGGACAAGACTGTCGTATAGACGACATCCACCACGAGCAAGGGCCACCTCATATCTCGAGCTCTGCACTGAACCGACTTCTCAAAGAGGAAAGACTGGGGGAAATACGAGTCGAAGCCGATGCTCTCGATGCCATGTCGAAGACTGCTGTTGTAGCCGTGCCGTGTGCCAACAAGCTTGATCACGCCGCAACCACCCTCGGCATTGGTGATAGCGCCAGCGTGGATTGCAGAGCCACAGATAATAGAATCACCCCGATAAGCCCCGTGGGCGTCAGTGTCGTTGACGGGCCCACCGATGACGAGCTGTCGGTAGTTGACCTCCTGGTCGCCAACCGCCCGCGGCTCGCTCAGCTGGTAGCTCGCACAGTTCGCGGGGCACCTGAATGGGAAGTCGCTGCCCTTGAACGGGCGGCACTTATTTCCGTTCAAGTCACAGCTGTTGCCCCGGCCCCAAAAGTAAGCACCGCAGCCTATCTCCTGTGGCTTACCCCAGGGCTTGAGCTCGGTGATGCGGCTCTCCTGCCCCTTGACAACAGAGAATGTCAGGAGCCACAGGAACAGATACGCGGCGAAGAGGAAGATGCGGTGCTTCCTCCTCGGCACGTACTTGTCGAGCAGGGTGATGGGCAGTTGCTGGATGGCCGGGAGGATAGGGACGATGTGGTAGAGGGCCGGGTTTTGGGGTCCCTTTGCCCATCTCGCTGCTGTCCTGCCGAATTTCCTGATAGGGTAGGGGACCCATTTCCAGTGCTTACTCAGGCCGTCTTCCTCGAGAAACCGTGGCAAGGGCGTCGGGTTGCCCTCTTGCAGCTCATGAAGCTGAGGCCCTTCGATGGGCGCGTCGGGGTGAGACTCCAGGCCTACTCCCCCGGAATGCCCGGAAGCATCAATGCCTCCATTTGCGTTCTCTGCATGTCCATTTGCAGAGCTCATGGCAAGCAATGATAGGTAAGTGTCGAGGCCAGTGTCGATGAGCGAGATCTACGTGCGGTGGGAGTTGATGACAAGGTCTAGGATAAACATGGGCTGGCTCTATTGAGGTAAAGATGTAGGAAATGATGAATAGGACAGCAAGGGAAGAGTGAAGCAAAGGAGCGAATATCGAACAGGTTGAGAAGACTGATGAGGTGAAACAATGACGGGAAAAGAAACAAGGAGGTTACAAGACGACGACGACGACGACCAGTCCCGAGATGGATGGACCTATGCGGGGGGTCAGTCAGCTAGGGTGTTCTCCGTATTACGGCACCAAGGCCGCTAATCAACGGCGTGCGACAACCCTCCGTCCCAGCAACATGGCTCGGCGAATGGGGCCCCATTGGTGTGACAAGCCCCCTGGACCCACTAGACGGAGTCCCGCCCTGGGACGGCACCTGGCTGACGGGACGGGCAGGGACCCGTTTTCTACAACTCTTTGAGGACGGGAGATCGTCGACCAACCACACAGCAGCAGTGCACATATCTCGAGTCCTCTTTGCACTCACCAGACAGCCAGAACAAGTCGAATTTACACAATATTTATCCAGTTTTTGTTTTCCTGTTGTCTAACTCTTATGAATTCATACCGTCAGAATTCTTGATAATAACATTGGCCGCACTGGCCTTGACTGTCGAGTCTGAGACTCTGAGTCATGTCCTTGTGTTGTTGACCAGGTACCTACGGTCTCTTCTGCAACTTCCCGTCACTCGCTGAGAGCTGCCGAAATTTCACAATGAGTGAAGAGGGTAGGCCTGAGGGCATGAGGTTCGAAACGCTGAAGGTGGCCGGTGGTGATGGGCTGGTGGCGAGACTGGGCAGGCTTGCGCTCCCACAACGCCAGGCCGTCGACACGCCAAACTATTTTGCCGTGGCATCCAGAGGCGTGGTCCCTCACTTGACCCCAGACAACATCGCAAAGTATGGCGGGTTCTCAGGGACTTATATAGCCATGGAAGACAGTGAGTCTGCTTGCACACCGTTCCGAGGTGGTCTCGCCAGGCTGAATATCTGCAAATAGTGGTCGAGAAGTCTCAGAAGAGAATCACGAGGATACCGGCCGTGCACAAGGCTCCCGCGGCGGATGGGAAGCGCCTGCATGCCTTCACAGCATTATCTCCCTCGTCAGTCTCGATTCTAGGCCCACGGAGGGTCCCTGCGGTCAAGGCCCCCATCGGCAACAGTGACAATTACATCCAGATCTTCACCTCCAACGGCTTCCAGGCCCTGAGAAACCCGGACTACATCAACGCCATCAAGACGTTGAAACCGGACATAGCCATCCCCATGGCTGATATAATCTACGGATCAAACACGACGCCACAATCCAAGAGCATTCACAGGATGTGCGAGCGCACCGAGGAGTGGATGTCCGAGGTCCATAGATCGCTGGACCTGGACGAGCTCCGCTCATCAAACACTTCAATCTTCGCGCCCACACTACCCGCCCCTTACCCCATGCAGTGGGAATACCTGAGCCGCCTGTCAGACGACATGGCCGACATGCTCAGCGGCCTGGCCATCTACGACGTAGACATCCTCCCAGACCTGGCCAACTACCCAGCCCTGACGCCGCTGGCCCGGCTGTCCCTCGACCCCCCCGCAACACCCCACGACATACTCCGGCAGGTCGCCCTGGGCATCGACACCTTCCTCCTCCCCTTCATCAACACAACCTCAGACGCAGGCGTGGCAATGGCCTTCACATTCCCCGCGCCAACAACAGCGCAGCAACAGACAAACACCGACAGCGGGACCGGCCTGCTCCCCCTAGGGACAGACCTCACCGACCCAGAAAACACAACCTCGCTGGCCCCGCTGGCCCCATGCTGCACCTGCTACGCCTGCACGCACCACCACCGCGCCTACCTGCACCACCTCCTCAACGCGCGCGAGATGCTCGCCTGGACGCTGCTGCAGATCCACAACCACCACGCCGTCGCGGGGCTGTTCGGGGCCGTCCGGGCCTCCCTGGCGCGGGGCAGCTTTGAGGACGACCGCAGGGCCTTCCAGCGGGCGTACGAGGCCGAGCTGCCCCCCGGCATGGGGACGCGGCCGCGGGCGAGGGGCTATCACTTCAAGTCTGAGGGTGGCGATGAGAAGAGGAATAAGCCTGCCTGGGGACACCTTGATGCAGACAAGGATGGAGATGTGGAGATGGAGATGGATATGGAGAAGGAGAAGGTGGTTGCTGTCGCGGAGAAGCTGCGTGCTGGCGTGATGGAGACGCCCCTGGTGCCTGACGGGGTCGTCGATGAGGCCGATCTGGCCAGGGAGGGGTTTGCTGAGATAGATATTAAGAAGGCGCAAGCCCAGTAGACAGACCAGTGTAGAACGTCAATTCCGGCGTGTGTCAAATAGAACTTGGGTTGGAACAAAAATGTAATAATGCTTTCAAACATGGCACTCAGCACAGGCTCTTTCTTGTTAGCAGCCCGCGAAGTATTCGGTTACGCACGGGTTCATTTGCGGCCACTGACCCTGATTTGCAAAGGAGACAGGCGAAGTGAGTAAGTATGATTGTGAGCAGGAAGAGTATGCCTGACCTTGCCATGCTTGAGCCTTTTATTGACGACAGTCTTGGGTATCTAAGCAGCATCCTGTATCTCGGCCGGCGGCTTAGATTTCTTCTTCTTCTTCTTGGGTTTCACCACGGCTTCCCCGGCCTCGCCGTTGCCATCGCCACCCTCCTCAGCCGGCGCCGCAGACGTCTTCTTCTTCTTCTTGACCTTGGTCGCAACGGGCTCACCCGCCTCGCCGCCCTCATCAGGGACGGCTTTTGGCTTCACGGACTTCTTCTTCTTCTTGACCACCGTCCCTTCCACCCCTTGAGCCACGTGTATCCTCTCGTTCGCCCTCTGCATCTCCAGCCGTAACCGTTCCACTTCCTTCATTGCCTGGATCATCTCTGCATCCTCCTTCTTCTGCCTCTCAAAGTCATACCCGCTGTCACCGTTATCGTCGCCTTCGAGGCTCAGGCTCCCGAGATTACTCGAGTCGACCTGGAGGAGTGACTGCTTGATCTTCTTTGCGCGCGCCTTGGCCAGACTATCCGAGTTGGTGGCCTCCGAGTCATAGTTTCGCGGCGTAGACATGCCACTACCGCCGAGGTTCTCGTCCTGGGCGACCACGATTCTCTGACGTGGCTTCGGCCGGGGCGCGAACCTTTTTGGTGATGCTGGGGCGGGTGCGTTGTCGACGCCGCGCAAGTCAAGCTGCATGATAGGTATGGCGTCGATGTCCAGGTCGGGCCCGTTTTCATTTTGCAAGATGCTGTGGATCGGTGTCGATGTGCCGGTGCGACTTGAAGGGTCGCCGATGTAGAAGGGATCATCCTTATTTCGCTCGGCGCGTTCTGCCTTTCGCCTAGCCAGGATGTCGGCATCCAGATAGCTTTCCTCGCTCGCTTGGTACGATGTCGCGACTTCCTCGGGAGCATCGGCAAGCCGGTTGATCGCAGGCTCGCTGGACGAGATGTTCGTCGCCGGGGGCTTTTGGTGGTAGAAGACTTCAAACTCATCCTCATCTTCCGCTCCGAGTTGAATGTCATCCGCCAATGACAAGAGGTTGCCCAAATTCGGATGTATCGGCTCGTCTAGGTCGAGCCCTTGTGGCAAGGGGACGTTCGACTGAGCGCCAGGCGCCACAGAGTTCAGTTCCCAGCCGGTGAACAGAGACGGGATCGCCTGGGTGAGTAGGAGTGGTGGATCTTGTTGAAGCTCATCCGTGGAGGCATCTTGCGCGGATACAGCCTCAGAGGTCAGTTTGAGAAGCTCCGTGAACTCGACTGCCCTTTCTTGAACCTCCAAGTTCGGGTGGAGTATAAAAGGCTCCAGCACGTGTATTATTCGCGCCAGTAGCAACGACGTTTTCGCTTTCCGTTCCGAGGTCCAGAGCTCTAAATCGCTACCTGCAGCCTTGGCGAAGATCTTGATAGTTGCTTGGAGGCAACATGCAAGGACTTCTGGGTCATTTGCGCGTGGTACCAGCTGCAATAGATATCCTAGTGTATCTTCTGACGCCAGCAGCTGGTTGGAATACTCGCCCACGATCCATGCGACAGGTCTCAATGCCCCAGAAGTAATCAGTTGTGCTGAGGAAGTGCAGAACTGGCGCAAGATCAACTCGGCAGCGCCAACCACAATTGGTCGGATTGCCTTGACTTTCACTGCCACGTTCCTCAGTTCATCTCCGATCTTTGCTGAAACATCCGCGGATGAAGTTTTGGTATTCGTTGTAGCTTGGTCCGCTGCGTCTCTCGACCGTCCAGGAATAGGAGCGATCCGCGCAAGTTGTGTCAAGATGTCAATGTACCATTCGAAGTCGACAAGGTTGCCATAATTGTCTCGAGCGCACATAGTTAGGATCCTGTTGATGACATCGACCTTGTAGTCGTCTGGTAACGGCGGTGTCTGCTCGATTTCGTGTTCTGCTAGATCAATGTTGACCTCGGCGTCCACATCCGAATCGGAGTTCCCATCATGTTTCTGAGCAGCTAACCTGCCAGCTGCGGCGGAGCTCTTCAGTTGTCTCATCAGGCGGCCGACGATGGACATTAGATTATCACTGCTAACCATGCCCTGCACCAGGTTCAGCGCCTGAACGCGAATTGTTATATCGGGATTGTCGATGCACTCCATGATAACATCCTCCTGTTGCGCTACCATGAATGGGTGCGTTACCACGATTTTATTGAATGCAAGCAATGCAACATATTTGACTGTACAACTTTGTTAGATCGACCATTTTCAGTCAAGCGTGGGTCATTGGTGGTCTCTTACGATTGGGGTCTCCGTCAACCATGACCATCCCGCGCAACTTAGTAACACACAGCGACGCGATCTCCTCACTACCTGAGACATCATCGTCACTCCCAAGGATGCCTCCCTGAATGATGCCGTTAATACATTCATAGAGTAGAGACATGGCCGGCGTAGTTCGAATAAGGTCTGTTAAAGGAGGCAGTAGTTTTCGAACGAGTCGCGGTTCGAGTGGCGTCAAGGTTGCAAACTACGGGTCATTAGCAGTCAGATCGAGAGCCCTTGAAAGATGAGCGCTCACCAGCTTGATCAGCTTGATTGCCATCCAGTTGTTGCCACCGTCGACCAGGAGCTCAAAAAGCCTGGGGGCGAGGGGCAAGAAGTCATGGGGCCGTCTCCAACCAAGCTCGCAGACGACATTGACAATGGCGGCCGTGACGCTTGGGTCCTCATCCTGTGCCATAAGACGTTCCTTGATCTTTGGCCATGCTGCCCTCAGAGTTTCGGGATACACTAGAGCTAGTCTATACAGGGTGACTATTGTTTTCTTCCGTATTGAAGGATTCGAGTGTGTAAGTCGTGGAAGAAGGTCGGCCAGGGTAGAGAGAGCCAACGACGGCGTGATGAAATGGGGTAAGGCGTGTATCGGTAGTGAGATGGTATTTGGGGCGCCTGAGGTGAGGTCCTGCAAAATGGCTGGTCAGTCGGACATGGCCACTTTGTTGATGGGGACGCGGCTCGGAGCAGACCTTCTTCAAGAGATTCGTGGCCAGCATTAGAACCTCCGTGTCTGGCCGGTAGCTCTGAACTGCGCCTAGATATCCAATACGCTTCTGGTGGTATTTCGGGGAGGACATGACCTCAAGAACGTTGAAGGAGGCCCAGGACATGTCGTGACCCATCATCTCGAGGTAGATGAGTTTGAGTAAGGCGGTGGCCTTGATGTCTGGGTCGGATCGTTAGACTCGTAGGAACAATATCCGATTCGGAGAGTTCATCGACTGACCCATGTCCTGGCCTCGAATCTCAGCGCGGCATTCTTTCAGGCAATTCTGAATGTATTCCTTCTCGTGGCCTTTGTGATTCCGCAGACCGCGGATGAGGTCGTAGAGGGATTTCTCGAACCTGCGATGGTATCAGCATCGATCTTTTCGCATTAAACGACAAATAGTCCAGCGAATTTGCGTACATCTTGTCTAAACCCCAGGGCGGCCGCGCCCCTCAAGCCGTGAAAGTTGGTGAGGAGGAGGGACGAGGAGGGGCTAGGAAGGAAGAGGAGGGACGAGGTATTCGGGCTCAGCTCGTGAGACAGGACAGACAGTGACGCATCCCTCCTTTTGGCATGTTGCACCAGTTCAAATCGTCTTTGTAGGTTTCGAGCTGGTCTGCGAGGCAGCTCTGGCGGCTGAATGAGTTGTTGGTGCTATCGACTGCTGATAGTGGTGGTTGCTTTTGGTTGTCTGGACTGGATACGACCTGCCTGCCCAGTTGGTTAGCAGCACATCATCGGCAGCTGCCCCACGTAGGCGTGTACCGAGTAGACGGCGTAATCGGTACCTAGATACCCTGGCAGCGCCCTCATAGCTCGGGCTATCTTCCCTTCGCCGCACTGTGCCGCAGCAAAGCACCAGCCTGCCAAGAGCAACTGCACAGGGAAGCTCCTGTCCCTGCCTCTGGTCGCGGTTGTAGTCTCCACAGCTTCATCCCATCTGTCCATCCACCAGCTTGACTACAACTCTACAGACTTTCCCTCACGGCATTGCTCAACCACCCAGTGACTGTCTCCACCACCCGACCACTCGGCCAGTCGACTGATAAGCTAAACCAGACACCATGGCCCCCTCACTCCTCCATCCTCCTAGCCATCTGTCGCCAGCGCAAGCTCTCGAGCTCTCGCAACGCGCTCCCGCAATCCTACAGAACTCGCCGCGCACGATATCATCCTCGCCCTTAGCATCTCTTTTCTCGTCACCAGAAAATACTGAGCTATGGATCACTGTCGAGAACTTGTTGCTCTCCTGTCTACGCACCGGCGACGAGAAGGCGGCCTACGAGTGCCTCGAGAGGTTAATTCTGAGATTTGGCGAAGACAACGAGCGCATTATGGCTTTCAGGGGGCTCTTGAAGGAAGCAGATGCTCCTGATAAGGCCACATTGGAGAAGGTGCTGAAGGAATACGACGAGATCTTGGCCAAGAACGAGACCAATATTGTCAGTCGACTAGTCTGTTGCTATTCATGAACCGTACGGGACTAACTTCGTACCTGCAGCCCATCACGAAGCGGCGTATCGCATTACTCCGCACCCTGGGCCGGCCTGCTGATGCTGTGTCTGGCCTTTCGGCACTACTAGACTTCTGCCCCGTCGACGCCGAGTCTTGGGCAGAGCTGGCGGACATTTACTGCTCGCAGGGGATGTATGCGCAGGCGATCTATGCCCTCGAGGAAGTCTTGGTGCTGGCTCCCAATGCTTGGAATGTTCGTTACTACAAACATCACCTGGATTCGAACAAACGCTGATGAGCTGAGGCAGATCCACGCTCGTCTCGGCGAGGTCGAGTACATGGCCTCAACATCTTCGGGTGCCGACGAAGCGACCTCGCGCAGATATCTCGCAGAGTCATTGAAGCGGTTCTGCCGAAGCATTGAACTTTGTGACGACTACCTGCGAGGATACTACGGGCTGAACCTGGTAAGATGCTTGTAATAACAGGAGCTATTGTATGGTCTGTATTGACGTATTGCAGATCACTTCGAAGTTGTTGGAATCAACAGCAAAGTCTGGTAAACAGGCTGATCCAGAGGACTTTGCCATTCCGCCAACAGCTACAATCGAGAAGCTCAGGGAAAAGAGCACTGCAAAATTGTCTGAAATCGTGCGCCGTAATACTGCGAAGGAGAGAGGTTGGTGCGGATACGAGGAATCCGAAGTTGAGGCGGCCCGCGAGCTTCTTTCAAAGGAATCTTCTGGTATTGTCAGATGAGCGCAGCTCCTGCCCAGCACAGCTTATACGGGATCTTATCATGAGGCAGTGGTGCCTCCTGCATATCTGCCTGTCTGGGTCGCCATCTGTGAGTCACACAGAGCAGGAGCATGTCAGCGCATTTCGAGCGAAGGACAAGTCAGAGAGCACCTGGTTTCTATAAGGCTTGGCATCCAGGCATCTTGACCTGCATGACCGGTGGGTACTCAGCTGTGCGAGCTGGCAGTGCCATTAGCACGTGGCGCCAGTCGAAGCGGCGACAAGTAATCGGAAGGGACGCGCAAGGAGGCGGTACCAAAATTTCTAATGCTCAAGATACAGGCTCTTGCAGAAGTTTGCCAGACAAGGTGCTGCTGTTCCATCGAGATGGATTGCAAGCGAGCCAACAACTCGGTTGGGTCTCCGGATCTTCATTCAGACGCAGGGAACAAGCCTGGGACAAACAATTCGCCCATCCTCTGGTTGATTGCCGCCCTTGCATATCGTTCGTTGGCATCTGTGTCCCATCGAACGGCGATGCAACCATGCAGCCATGAGGTCGGACTATTGTGAGCTATCGCAATGCGGCTCCCCGACGGTGAAGTGAGACGGCCGGCTTCGCCTTTTGCGCGCGGTCTACTTAGACAAACCACATACAACTTTAATGTACACGTGCTTCCCCAAGCTACATGAAGGCTCTCGCGCCGCTGCGAGTGGCAATGCAAGACTGCGGCCGGACCTAACGATTTGCATAAATGTGGCTGTAAGCTTTCATTGTCATCATCCCACCGCCTTTTTGATGCGCGGCGGGATCGGGCCTTCGGACAGCATCTCGCACTTATCAGAGGCGTGAAACAAACCACGGATAACCTGTTCGAATTTTCAGACGGGCCAAGTTGGTGCAGGGCCTGCCCTAATTCGCAGAGCAGCTGCGGCCTATCGCCCTTGTCAGATGCTGGCGTGATGGGCCTGCACCTGCAGGACTTCCGCTTCTGGCCGGGCCGGAGCATCTCATTGTCCTAATAAGCTGCGTCAACATGCAGGAAGGATTTGCCCCGTCAACTGCAGTGGCACCGCCTACACACTGGCTGCGAGGGGCTAGATCAACACATTTGCAATAGCTTCAGGGCCAGGCCCAAGCGCTGGTTGTTAAAGCAAGAACGAATAATATACGACTGTCATGTTCTGCGGTCCAGGCTGTGGTAGTCTAGGCCTCGGGGTCTGGCTAGCCTCACGAGTAGTCCCTTAGGGTCTGTTTCCTACCGTTGTAACGGTTGTCGTCCGGCAGCCGATGTCTGGCTTACACGGGAGGTTCAGTCCGATGTTATTGGACAGAGAGGTCAGCCGACTCATCTGTGCGGTACTGACAGTCTGATGGCGCCCACCCCTCTTCCAATTTCTTGGTGGGCAGCATCTCTCAACCGATCCCCGAATGCTTTCCGTCTGCGGGTATCCGATCCGAGTTCGCAGTGGTTCTGTTCTCATGACAATTACTGCTGCCTCGCCGGTCGATTAAATCGAGAGGCTAGGAAGGAAGTTCAAAAGGTGGGCCGGCTTTATTAATGCCTCGCCGATCTGAGCGGGTCCATCCGACGAGGAGGGGTCGGCGTTGCTCAGACTTCCAAGTCTTCTGAGAAGTTCTGTCTAGCCTTGTTGATGTTGGGCAACAACATTAGACACCAGCACTTAGACCGCCTGACTCGAAGTCCACCACCATCCCGATCCCCTGGCCAGACTTATTGCTGCCGGACTGTACGATGAGGGAAGTCTGAAGGGGTGTGAGGGGCTGCTGAGAAGTTTCTGCCGCGTGCCTGGCGAGGAAGGAATCGAGATGAGGAAGAGGGAAAAAAAGGACCTACAGAATGTTGCCTGGGGGGCAGCTGTCCCGCTCCCTTGGCTCCCGGCGCCTGCTTCTAGGATTGGAGCAAATACCCTGCGACATTGGAACACAGCAGTCGCTCCAGTTCCTAGTGATCCAGCCAGCGCACTGCCTCGGGCCGCAGCAGGGTGTTCTTTTCCAAGGTTGTTCGAGACCAACATCCTTGGGGGGGGAGGGGAGGCGCATTCCCGCCTAAAATCAGCTTGTGAAATAAACTTGCACGAGCCCAAGACAAGTCCCTTGGTACGGTACTTTGGGGGTCTCGTTTCGTCTCACCGCTGATGAAGGCAACCCAATGTGCCCGTTTCTATTCGAGCCCAACGTTCCAAGGTTGTTTTGGCGCTTTATCTGACCAGGTCAGCCCGGTCAGGTTCTGGCCGTTCTGCACCCGGAAACGCTGCGCAGGCAGATCGGTAGATCTTTCTTGTCGCCTGAGCAGACTTACACGACCACCTGGGCCAAACTCAGCCATCACATCTCCGTCACTCGCCCTGTCGCCCCAGGACCATTTTCGCACACGCACACGCACACGCACCCGCACACTCTCACACACCACCCCGATACATTCAGCCTCCTGCCTCTCTCTTACCTGCCCCTGCGTACAGCTCCAACGCCATCAGCTCGTGACGGTTCCGAACCAAAGCTTATGCCCTCTGAAAGTGGTGCGCCCATACACCGGTTGCCTTCATCATTACACAACAACACCCTGGTCTGCCGGGTCGCGTCCTGCGGGGTTGTATCTCATACACAGTAGAG
>MAVT02000093.1:0-18004 GCA_001702395.2 Diaporthe helianthi | reverse complement strand
CCCGCGAATCCTGTCGCCACGATATCGGCTGGGTGTCATTCCAGCTGCACCAGACCAGGGCACTAGCTTGCAGCCGCAGTCCAAGGGAGATCACTTTGTACCAGTCTCTCTTCGTAGCTTGTCCGGCGCACAAAGCCTTTGCTCTACCAACATTTTCCCAATGTCGTAAGTCATCCTCAATTCCAATATCTCTGTGACCTCCGCGCCACTGCGGCTCCTTCGCACCAAGTCCTTGGACTCGTTCGCAAGACTCTGCGTTTTCGCCCCCTTCCAACATCCGGGGTTTGTCATTTGCTGACGCTACTGCGCCTCTTCTCGGTCACAGAGAAAGAAGGGCGACAATTACTGTAGAACATCCCACAACGTCACGGTCATCGATCACAGACGGGGAGGACGAGTCACAATACACAGAGAGCGAATCTACGGCGGAAGAGGAGGGCTGGTCCTCGCATGCCGAAGACGAACTAGATCCTAACGACTCGGCATCCGCGACAGGAGAGTACGTCCCGCCACCGCGAACTCACAGTCGGGGCGCTGCGCGCAACCCACCGCGCCAACACAGCATTCCCCGGCAGCAAAGATATCGGGCGCCACCACCACCGGATCACATGCAGACCATGAGCAGCGAATCATATGACGATTCGATGTACGGCTCGCGAGGTTTTGCGCCTCCACAACACGCAGGATATTACGGAGGAAGGGGTGCTTACCCAGGGCCCCAGAGCATCGCTAGTGGATATGGGGCCCCGCATCATGGCTATGGGGGGAAAATGGTTCCCTTCGCCTCGAACCCCTTCAGTCCGATGGCACCCGGGGGAGGCGCCGGCTACTTCCCGGAGCAGCGGCCGTACGATATGATGCCTTATCAGCAACCCGGCTACTTCGGCGGCGCTGGCCCCGTCGCTGCACCGGGTTACGGAATGCCTCCTCCCCATGTTGCGCAATACATGTACCCGTCGCCACCGCCTCCCCCTACCGAGGCACCAGGCCCGCCGCGGACTCCAGCGCCGGTTGAGGAGAAGCCAAACCCCCAGATGGAGCAGATGAAAAAGCAGCTAGAACTCTTGCAGATGGAACGCAAGGAACAGGAAGAGTCCAAAAAGCGAGCTGATATGGAGCAGAAGATCAGGGAGGACGCCGAGCGCGCTTTCAAGATCAGGATGGAAGAAATGCAGAAGGCGCAAGAAGAGGCCAAGAAGGAGATCGAGCTCGCCAAAATTGCTGCCGAGCGGGCAGCAAGGGAGCGCATCGAGGAAGAGCGCAAGGCCGAGGCCGAGCGTCAACGACAGCATGCAGAGATTATGGCCAAAGCCGAACGCGACGCTAGGGACCGTCTTGAGAAGGAGAGGAAAGAGGAAGCCGAGCGCCAGCGACAACATGCTGAGGCCATGGCAAAGGCCGAGCGCGAGGCTAGAGAGAAGTACGAAGCCGCGCTCAAGGCCGAGGAGGAACGCAAGGCACAGCAAGAGGAAGAGCGGAAGAGGGCAGAAGACAATGCCCGCCTCAAGCTCGAGGCGGAGGCGAAGGCCAAAGAAGAGGAGGCAAAACTCGCTGCCAAGAAAGCGGAAGAGGAGGCCGAGCGGAAAAAGCTCTTCGAGGAAGAGATGAGAGTCAAGGCGGAGAAGGATCTCCGCGACAAAATCGCAGCCGACAAGAAGGCCGAGGAGGAGAAGAAAATGGCTGAAGAAGCGGCCAGGCTCAAATATGAGAATGAAGTGCGACTGCAAATCGAAAAGGAACGCCTCGACGCGGAAGCGGCCAAGAAGAAGGAGGAGGACGCCAAGAAAGAGATGGAAGAATTCGAGAAGAGGATCGCAGAGGAGACCAAGGCCAAGTTGGCCGACGAGGCGAAGAAGTCGGCTGGTGACGATAAGGAACCCATCAAATTCAAGGATGCCTTGGGGAGAAAATTCAACTTCCCGTGGAATCTGTGCGCTACATGGAGCGTACGTTCAAGCCCACCACGCCCTCCCCTTCCCCCACCCGCGGTCTTCCTTGCCTCTTTTACCCCTTTCCCCAAACCTCGCTATGTACCGGGCTAACCTCTGTGCCTCCCAGAGTATGGAGGATCTCATCAAGCAAGCCTTCCAGCACGTCGAGGTTACGGGCCCACACGTTCAAGAAGGCCACTATGATTTGATCGGGCCTGACGGCGAGATCATCCTCCCTGTTGTGTGGGAGAAGACGATCCAGCCGGGCTTCCAGATTAGCATGCGCATGTGGCCAATGGACAAGCACCCGCTCCCAGCCCGGCATCCCCAGGAAATGACGCATGAGCAACGGGTAGCATGGATGATGCGCCGACAGGCGGCCATGGCCGCACAGGGCAGAGGACACCACCATGGCGGTGGGCACGCCGCGCCCATGAGGCCGCCTGCTGGCTTCACTGGGCCGCCGCTTGGAGGGCATCCGCCGCCGCCGCCTGGTCTGATGAGGCATCCGCCGCCAGGTGGCGAGGGGGGGATGCGACCGGCCATGGTGGATATCGTCGAGGGCGGCCGGCCGAAGAAGGACAAGGGCAAGAAGGTGAAGAAGACGATGGCTTTCTTTTCTGGTGCCAGTGCCAAACCCAAGAAGTCGAGTTCAAAGAAGTTTGTCTTAATCGAGGACCCTTTTATGTACCCCCGACACTGACGGAATGAATGGCAGGCATTAATTCGGGGAAAACTTTCTATCGGGGATGGCTTTTTTATTTTCATGAGCAACACCAGGTATTTCCTGGGCTCTAACCATCTTCCCGGCCGGTCTTTTTGGTTGGACTTTTGCAGCACTTATCTCAGCCCTTTACCCAGCGATACCTTTTTGATTTTCAGCATATTCTTTTTTTCTCAATTCCCCCGCCGCTCTAACAATTATACAACCTCTTTTTCTGGGCCGACCTGTGAGGAATTATCGATTAAGGAAAGAGGGCATGGAGGAATGCAGGACGAGACGCTTGAACGGGAACGAGGAACGAGGAACGAGGAAGAGATGACACCGACACGACGCGCCGAGACGAAACGAAACGAGACGAGACGAGACGAGACAAGACAAGGAATTCCACAGCGTGATGCGAACTGGAATGGGGATGGGAGTGCGCACGCAGGTAAAAGGGAGGGCGGGGGGGGGGAAGAGGTCAAGCAGCCCATTCGCGAAGTTACTTTTTGTCTCATTTCTTGACCATTAGCTCTGGATACCACACTGTCACCGACGCGAAAAAGAAAAGTTCCCTCGGCGCCCACTAAGCCATACCCCCACCCCAAAGCTAGCAACGCGCAACTGAACATGAATGAACGGGGCCTGGTGTTGATTATCTAAGGCGCGGACCAGGGACCCTGATCGGAGGGTGCCCTTCATCGGCCTTTTATGTCTATACAGTGCTTGGGTCTATATCTGCCTTTTTTGTTGTCGAACATGCTAGAGTCTACTTAATCATACACACATTCCGCCGTCTCGTGCTGTTTGAGTAGCGTTGTTGAGTCTTGTCCACAAGCCAGCCAGGCGGCTCACCTCAAGCGTGCCGTGCTCACCTGGGCAGGGAGGCCAATGGCGAAACGCACAGGGCCTGTCTGGCTGCCTGTCTGGGGCAACGATGGCGACGCCGTAGCGCCTTCTATCATATCCCGTCAAGTAGTTTTGCATGACAAATCCTGCTTACGGTGCGTGCGGAGGGCATCACAGACCAATCACGCTTCCATGTCCCTCCCTGTACAAGTCCCTGGCCCTCTGCTCAAAGGCATCGACCATCTTGGTAGCCGTCTCGTCCACGACCTTGGACAGCATCATCTGCACGAGGGGGTCGGCGAGGCGCATGGTGAGGTCGAGGTCGACGGTGGACCAGGTGCCGATGCGCTTGACGATGGCGTCCTGCACCGTCCACTTGGTGACGAGGCTCTCAAAGGGGCTCCCCGCGGGGCCCGGGATGCCCTCCTGCCGCCCGCTCAGGGCCTCGATGCTGCGCCCTGGCACGCAGACGATCCTGCTCGTGTATGACTGCGTGATGGGGCCGAAGCCGACGGTGAGGTCGCCCTCGGACGGCCAGGCGCGCCCCCCGCCGTCGCCGTCGCCCTTGGACCACCTCGTCACGCGGCTGTGCTGGCAGTAGGGCAGGAAGCTCGAGTAGGCGTCCACGTCGGCGATTATGTCGTATAGCTTCTCGCGCGGGTAGGGCAGGGTGCGGGAGACGTTGATGGTCAGGGGCTTGTTTGACTGGAAGACCGAGTCGAGGAAGGTTCGGCGCTGGGTGCTGAGGGCGGGAGGGTATGGTGGGCGGCGGGCGAGGAAGGCCCTGCTGCTGGCCAGCTTGAGGGGTCCGGTAACCCTGGCAGCCATTTCCGAACGTGGTAGGACTAGGCCGGCTGTTATTGTGCGATCATTGTACTGTGGGCATGGGCAATGCGCCGTGTAAGTATTTTCTTTTGGTTTGGGAGTTGACGATGATGACGAGACTCAGAAGTCTTTACTTCTGAGATTACATGCTTGTCGGTTCCGATTTCGGCAATCGGCCAGGCCCACAGCAGTTTGACCCCACTCCTCAACTTGGGCCACATTTATTTTTCCAGAGGAAAGGTCCATAGCGCGACATCAAAAAGGCTGCCGAAAATTTCCAGTATCACATCCATTTGTTCCTTACAACTCCCACATCCACAGCAGCAAGACTTGTATTCTTGCAACACCATGCTGTGCCGCTCCCACATCCCGTCAGACTGTCTTCGATAACATCCGAGGGCTGAGCGAGTCCCTTGCAACAGATATGGCTGCAGCACCCGAAACCGCCGCACAGGCAGCTCCTCCTCCTCCTCCATCAGAGCCTCAGGTTAGGGCTGCTGATGGGCAGGAGGAGCCTGCCGAAGGCATATCGGCCCTGGCTGTCAATGACAACGCAGCTATTCCACCGCACCGATCCCACGACCCTCAGTACAACCAGAAGCGCACCGATCCGTTCCAGTTCGGGTCCCGCTTCCTCGAGGAGGGCGACGACCCTTTCGAGTTCAATGCCTGGGACCACGTGGAGACTGACGACGCATTCAAAGAGTTTGCTGAGCAGCAGTACGAGCTGCAGCGTCAGTCTCCCGTGTCCGACTTTGACAAGAGTAAGTAGGCCATTGCAACACGAACTCTTTTTTTGGTTTCAAACACACCCACCGGCCTCTTGTGATGATTTACATATCATAGCATAGTTCATCTGACTTCATGATGACTACATTGTACTCGTTATTAGTCTTTCGCTCCCATCTGACTGGCCACATCTATTTTGGATCCCTCTTATCAGCTACCCTTTGATGAACGCGGCTCGCTGACGACATCAAACAGAACGCTTCAACTCAGACCCTGCCAAGTGGTGGAACTTGTTCTACAAGAACAACACCTCCAACTTCTTCAAGAACCGCAAGTGGTTGCAGCAGGAGTTTCCCGTGCTTGACAAGGTAACCCAGGAGGACGCTGGCCCCGTCACACTCCTAGAGATAGGAGCCGGTGCCGGCAACACAGCCTTCCCGATCCTGGCGCAGAACAAGAACCCCCAGCTCAAAGTCCACGCCTGTGACTTCTCCAAGAAGGCCGTCGAGGTCATGCGCAACCACGAGGGCTATGACACCAAGCACATGCAGGCCGACGTGTGGGACGTGGCCTCGGATGAGCTCCCTCCCGGCCTGGAGGAGGGCTCGGTGGATATTGCGCTCCTCGTCTTCATCTTCTCTGCATTGTCCCCGTTGCAGTGGAAGAGGGCCGTCGAGAACGTGCACCGGCTGCTCAAGCCCGGCGGCGAGGTCTGCTTCCGCGACTATGGAAGAGGAGACCTTGCGCAGGTCCGGTTCAAGAAGGGTCGCTACCTCGAGGAGAACTTCTACATCCGTGGCGACGGAACACGTGTGTACTTCTTCGAGAAGGACGAGCTTGCCTCCATCTGGACCGGCGAGAAGTTCGGGGCTGAGGAGGGGAAAGAGGACGAGGCCGAGAGGCCGCCGCTGTTCGAGGTGAAAGGCCTCGATTTCGACCGCCGTATGCTTGTCAACCGCGCCCGGCGTCTAAAGATGTATAGATGCTGGCTACAGGGCAGATTCATCAAGAAATAGAGTTATCTTCTGCTACTCAACAACTGGCCTGAGCCCTCGTACACGTCAGGATGCATGAACCAAAAGATAATGAATGACATGATTTGTACAAAATGCTGCCACCATTTATTATCCACACGTCACTTTACAGCTTACTCTTACTTCCCCCGACATAGCTGGTCCCCAGCTTGAGCATCTTCTCCGCCTCAGCCACCATCTCGCGCACAATCTCGCCCGCAGGCTGCACCTTCTGTATAGCCCCAGCAACCTGGCCCATGAGATGCGGCATGTCAACCTCATTTCCCTCATCAATGTCATACTCGAGCGGCACAACACCACTATCACACAGCTCACGGATGCGGTCAGGCCTCTTGTGCCAGCCGCGGATGTACTCATTGGTCCGCATGCGCAGCGGCCTGCCCGAGATGACGAGCGTGCGCTCCGTGTCCTCGAACCCGCAGCCGACGACGGCCTCCTTGTGCTCGCTGCTGCACCCGGCCTCGTCGCTGGCCACGAACCGCGTGCCGACCCACACGGCCGCCGCCCCCTGCATGAGGCTGCTGGCCAGGCCGCGGCCGTCCGCTATGCCGCCCGCGGCCACCACGAGGGCCGGCCTGTCGCCGCCCAGCATCTTGGGCCTGTACCGCGCCGCCACGTCCGCCACGGCCGGGATGAGGATGCTGTTCGCTATGTCCCCCGTGTGCCCGCCGCCCTCGCCGCCCTGCGCGCACACCATGTCCACCCCCAAGTCGAGCGCCTTGACAGCATGCTTGGGGTGCCCGACCATGTTCATGATATAGATCCCCGCCGCGTGGAGCTTATCAACAACATGCTTAGGCGGCACCCCCACGGCGCTGACAAACAGGCACGCCCCGGACTCGATGGTAATGTCGATGAGCTCGTCGAGCCTGCCGCCCGTGTAGTCGTGGTTGGTCCTGCGGGCGCTGCCGCCCAGCTGCGGCAGGGCCAGGTCGACGCCAAAGGGGAGGTCCGGCCGGCTCATGTGCGCCTTCATCTCGGCTATGATGTCGCGCAGCTGCTGTGGCGTGTACATGAAGCCGCCTATCACGCCCAGCCCGCCCGCGTTGGACATGGCCGCGGCGAGGCGGCCACCTGACACGCGCGCCATCCCCGCGAGGATGACGGGGTGTTGGATGCCCAGGAGGGTGGTTATGGGTGTGGTGATGGGTCCCGTTGGCGCCATTATGAGTGAGTGAGTGAGTGAGTGAGTGAATGAGTGAGTGGGCGTTCTGTGAATTTGGTGGACGGAGTGGGGCGGGGGAAATTCAAATCCAGAGTAAACTCGTCTTCAACACCGCCCCGAGATCGTGTTGCTGACGTAGGTTTCTGATGTCGATCAGTTGCGAGTTACACCGGCAGTGTGATGGGGTATTCACAAGTGGACAATGGGCTCTCAAGAAGGCTTCATTCACATAAGTGCCATTCGATATGTACGTACTTGAGTAAATTGATATCCAGCTTCAAAACAAGGGTCGTCCATCATTCTTAAATAAAGGTTGCCCCTTCCTCCAACACCCCCTCCCCCTGTCAAACGGGTATCGTTACTCGAAGAATGCGGAGCTGCCGAGGCATCTTCGGATCGCACCCCCGCGCTTTCAAAATCCGGGGTAGCTTCGCGGTTACTGGGTGTGCTTGTGTAAAGGAACTTTCTGTCCTCCTGGGATCTTGCTCGTCTGGCCCACACAGCCCAAATGTTCTGTTTCAGTCCCTACACCATTTTTGCCCAATCTGGCATGCAGCTCGTGGCCCAGTCCGCGCGGGAGGTCGTGCCCAGAGTTGCCCACCAAGATGAACATCTCACACGATGCTGATAGTATCTTTTGAGCCAATCTGGATCACGTTCTGCTTGCCGTCCAGGCACTCACTGCGTGCGCAAGGTGCTAAGTATATTTTGTATGCAAAGATTGTTAATGATTCACTGGGAATCGTCTATCAACACAACAATTCTAGAAAGCAAAACACCACCCATTCCTTCGAAATTACCGCTCATCGCAGACAAAACTTTCTGTTGTTGGTTTTTTTTTGCTCCTGTCCAATATTCACACCTGGTTTTTGTTCATTTTCATATGCTTCCTGGACCGCTGGTTACGGCTCAGTTGGCCTTCTCAAGGACTGCCGAAGCACCGGGCTCACTGCAGACATAAATCACATCGTGATTGTCCGAGAAACCATTGAAGCGAGTGGCAGAGCACTTGGTGTAAGCGCCCATATCCTCAAAGTACAGCCAGTCGCCGACATCCAGCGTCTGGTTGAAACGAATGCTCTCGCTGATGCGGTCAATGCCATCGCAGGTCGGGCCCCAGATGCTGTATTCCATCCCGCCACCCTCGACGGGTCGGCCCTCGATGGTGTTGTAATAGTTGTGGCCTCCGGTCTGCAGAACATGGGCCACAGGGTTCTGGTGGTCGAACATGATGCTGCTGAAGTTTCCGTACACGCCATCGTTGACATAAACCATGTAGCTGTTGTCGTCACCAGGCTGGTTCTCGACTGTTCGCCTCGCAATGATGTTGCAAGCCAGCGTGAAAGCCGTGGAGGCGTAGAACCGGCCAGGCTCAGCGATAAGGTTGATGCCCGAGTGCGCCGGGAAGTACTCATCAAGCGCCGCGCGGAGAACGCCAGCCATTCCCTCAAAGGTGGAGTCGCTGCAGAAGCCGCCACCCACGTCCAGGGTCTTCATGTCGAAGCCGTACGCAGTGCCTTGCTGGAAAACCGCATGGGCGTCTTGCACGGCCTTGAGGAACGCCCTGGGGTCCGAAGCCCCGGACCCCACGTGGAAGCTCACGCCGACAACATTCAGCCCGAGCTCCCGCGCAGTGCGCAGCAGGCCGTCGGTCATGTCCATGGACGCACCAAACTTCAGGCTCAGCCGGCAGAGGCTGGAAGAGTCATCGGTGTGGATACGGAGGAAGAGTTCAGCCCCTGGGAACAGCTTGGCGATCTTGCGCAGCTCGTCGGCGTTGTCAAAGGTCATCTGGCGGACACCAGCATTGGCGACGTAACGGACGTAGGAGTTGGTCTTGCAAGGCTGTGCGTAGATGACGCGCTCAGGGCTGACCCCCAGGTTGAGCACCTGTTCGATCTCCGTCTTGGAAGCGCAGTCGAAGCCGGTGCCCAGGCTGGCCAGGAGGCGCAGGAGCTGGGGGTCCGGGTTGCACTTGACGGCGTAGAAGGGCTTGACGCGCGGGAGGTTGAGCTTCCACCGCAGGTGCTGGCGGTAGACCTCGCCGAGGTCGGCCACGAAGAAGGTGTCCTCATCGCCAGGCTCGCAGAACTCGTGGTCGATGTTCTCGATACGCTGGCGCAGGGCGTCACCAATCAGCTGCTTGGGAGAGACATGGCCATAGTTGGCTTCGTCGTCATGGTTGAATACATCGCCATGGTCTTTGATGGACTTGGTCGAAAAGATCCGATTATTGATGTAGTCAATAGGTGAGATTGTATCGACGAGGGTAATTGCCATAACCATATCCCGACTCTTGTTCGAAGGAATGATGCCGAGCCCGACACACGCGATTTGTGTTCTTGAGTGATGGTCTGGTCTGTTGAAGGATTGACCTTTGTTGATTTGAGAGACCTCGGGGAGCGAGACTGGTATTAAGGGGGTCGGAAACGGTAGCAAACTGTTCCCTGGATTGATTGGCGAGGCCTCCGCGACTCTCCCTCCGTAAGAGAGAGGGTCTCTAGAAGACTCTTATTCGGCAGCTTAGGTTGGGGGGTGAACTCGGGGTCCGGTTTGTGGTACGGGAAATCGAAAAACGGCAAAGACTCGTGGCCTTTAGTAGACTTCAGCAGGTGGAGGTGGAACCACGCAGAGGATGTGGAAAGGCTTCCGGTGAGCGAAATCTTGGTCAGATACGAAAGCTACGGCCGAGGAAGCCGTCTTAGCGACGAGCCTTTGTTAGACCAAAGGCAGTCCGAACAGGAGATGTTCTGGAGGGCTAGAGGCCGCTGCGGTATTTTCTCGTCAGTCGTGTGGTCTTTTTGCTAAGAAGAAGAAAAAATTGTCGTCACTGATGTAGTGCGCGATGAGGACACGATGGGTTTTTGTTGCTGATGAGGACGAGGAGAGCAGGGAGAGAGAGGAGGATCTGTGAGCGATTTCTGGACGGCGTAAACCAGATCGGTGGTGGTGTAGATGAGTGAGGGCGGCACGTTGCGAGCACTGTTGTCGGCTGGGGGCAATGCTTGATGCCTAAGGGGGATCGCGATCGGGCGCAGAGATTGTGGGCTGTGCTTCCGTTCCGGGACAACGACTTACCTGCAGCTGTACAGCGGTGGGAAAAGACTGAGTCACCGGCGCGAGTTATGCCGAGGACGTATATAGCGTGGGCGGTGAGGTTTGATTCCGGCGCAATGCAGTGGCGGTAGGCAAGCAGGCTACAAAATCTACCTAGGTATAGAGTAGCTGTTGCTGAGTTGGATGGTTGAAATTTTGCAGGTGAAGGCTGATGCTGATGATGCTGGCAGGCTGGATGATGTGGTAAGAAACCTTGTGCTGTGGGTCGGCATGGAATTATTTGGCAGGAAGTGGGTCTTCCCTCCTTGCTTTTGGTGCCCTCCTCGTCTGCAGGCTTGGTTCGAATTTTCTCTACGGTAGTTGATATAATTGGACCTCGCAGGAGCTGGCGGGGCCGGGGCCATTGTTGCGCCTGGCCGTTGGGGCCCCAAACTTGCCCGCCACTTGAGTCGGCCAGACAGTCACCAACGGACGCCAAAGCCACACTGCAGCCAAACGCAACCCGTCACAGGAACGGTGTACAGATGACCTCAAAACGGTTAAGAAAACTTGGAATAACATTTACCCCTATACATTGTGTGTGCAATGCTTCTCTATCCACAATTGAAGATCAAACACTCACGTCCTCCCCACACCTCCCGAAAATGCGGAGTAGAACACTCCAAGACTCGAGCAGTTGAAATTTCATTGCTTAGGGAATTAGCCACAGCAGCAAGGCAACTCGTCCTGCAACTTTTGCTTCCAGCCACTTGCACATGCAGGACCTGTGCACTGGGAAGATAACAAATGAGCTGCACAGGGTTCCCAGCACTTCAAAGTCGCAAATAGTAACAAGCTTTAGAGCAAGGAACTGTTTTACAGCTAATGCTGGCTAATCATGACTCAAATTGTCCAGAGTTTCCTGGCTATATATAATGCATGTTGATGAGTGAGAGCACTGGAGCTGGGTGCGCACCTGCGATATGCATGTTGCACACGCGCCTAACAAACCCCTCCCGTTGGCGACAATCATCCAACTTGAATATTCTAGTTCCAGCTGATTCGAATCACACCGAATTTCTCCCAAATCTAAACACATGGATTCCAGCAAGAAAGCGTGAGTTAATTTTGTCAAGTTCTTGCAGACTGTGTGTTGCAGCAGCCGAACGAACCCCCTGGAACTATAAGTAAGTTACTGTGTACTCCGTACTCGAAAGCCAACCAAGTCTACAATATAAACAGGTTTTCCCGCCGTTCGCGCATGTATCTTTGACCTGGATGGACTTCTCATCAACTCCGAGGATGTCATCTCCCAAGCTCTGAACCATCTCCTGGGAAAATACGGAAGGCCAGCCTTCACCCCGTCGATTCGATCCAGGCTCATCGGTGTCCCAGGCTCATCAAACGGAGACTTGTTCCACGAGTGGGCACAACTGCCCATATCCCGCACCCAATGGGCCCACGAATCCAAGGAACACGAGCACAAGCGACTGCTATTCCGGGATTGTGAGCCACTACCCGGCGCCGAGAAGATTTTATCCGACCTAAGCCGTGCGTATAGCTCTTGTTCCGGGGATAAGGTCGAGCTCGCACTGGCATCCACCACCAGCAACACCAGCAGCAATGCATACGACCTCAAGACCTCGAGGCCCGAGACGGCTAGGCTACTTCGCTTTTTCCAGCCCCATAGGAGGGTTCTGGGTGATGACCCGCGTTTACGCAAGGGTCGAGGGAAGCCAGCCCCGGACATTTATCTACTTGCACTAGACTTGCTGAATACAGCAAGAGACGTCAGCAAGAGTCCTATCATTGCCGACGAGTGTCTGGTGTTTTGAGGACAGCTTGGCTGGAGATGAGGCTGGGAGACGGGCTGGGATAAGGGTGGTCTGGGTCCCAAACGCCGATGCAGCAGTCGAATTTGAAGCAAGACACAAGGAAATCTTGGCCGGCAGAACTGGCATCAATGCTTGAGGGAGGAGATTCACATCCAGGAGAAAATTGATGATGGCTGGGCCGAGCGCATATCGACGCTGGAGCATTTTGGGCAACTACGGGCAGTCTGGAATTAATGTGCTATCCTAAGTATTTACATTATTCCGGCTTTGGCCGCAATGTGTGTTTCCTTTAATGTGTATATCTGCCCAGATGTCTGCACAGATGTCCTTTTTGTTCTTACCTAGGTAATCTGTACACATCCCAAAGGTGTAAAGTCCCTTCGTACAGTGGTAAACATTCAGAGACTTAGAAAGCCAAACATCCAAATTTCTCTAACTACCTGAGTCTGCTATTTTGATTAATTTTGAGTCCCAGTACAAATGAGATTCAAATGTTGGCTTGTAATGGTCATCAAGCCTCCTGGTCGCTGCCCCATCTGCATTGATTTGTGCCGCAACCTAGAATACTGCATCAAAAGGAAACTCGTGGTAGTAGGAAAATTTCCATGAGATCTTGATATTCCCATTCAACAAACCCACATAGTATGAATTATCATAAGGATGTATGTGTTGCAGTTCCCAGGCCTGTACTCTTTAAAGGCAACAACAGTAAGTATCAAGTTATGAGACGTTCCACATGCAGCATATCCTCACGGCAGCAGAAGCCCCCATTGGCAGAGTGGACTCAAGTAGTAAGTACAAGTGAATTGAAGGTGCTTCTTTTTATCAGACTTTGGGTGTAATTCCACACACAAGTACAACTCTGCAAAGTATGTTTTATCTTTTGCTCTGTTCTAGGTCCAGTCTCCCAAGTCCTGATCATTCAGCTGAAAAATGCCAGTCTGACCTCCCCTACACCCACTAGGCTAAAAAAAGAAGTGCTCAGGCATGTCTCTCCGTTCATACCTACAGGCCAGCTGAACACGGCCCAGAATGTGTACCACAGCTAGGTGTGACGGTGTGAAGACTAGAATGGGGTGGCTTATTTATACAGCCGCTAACTTTTCTCCCACACTGTACTACCCAACATGCATTGGAGCTGCATGAAAAGTGGGCATCACAGCCTTTCACAATTGTGGCGTTGTCTTGGATTGTCTTTTGGCGTCATATGGTATAGAGTCTGTCATCCTTTAGGCCTTTTATAGTACGCAAGTTAGGGTATATTTTTATGTATTGGGTACGGTGCAGAACGGAGGTCTAGCCGCCTATAGGGCTAGCTAACATCTTTAAGGTAAGCTTAAAGATATAGCCTATACACCTACTAGCTAGTATATAGATAGCTATTAGATAGGTAGCTACCTCCCTATACTATCTACCTATCTATATATAGATATAACTATACCCTACTATACCTACTATAAGTACTAGGGCTATAAAGAAGGATTATAATATCCTTATTACTTCTTACTATAATATAGCTAAATTAATTCCTTCTTATAAGTATTATACTCCTTAATTAATTCTATAGTATATTTAAGATTATACTTAGTTTTCTATTTATTATACTTTAAACTATATCCCTTCTATTAAACTAAGTACTTAATTATCTTATTAAAAAGTTATTAATTAAGTATATATTTAATTTTAAAGTACTCCTCCTCCTTACTAGCTAATAAGTTAGTATATTTAATAGATAGTAGTTAAGGAATATACTAGTTAAACTCCTTATCTTTATAAGCTATATATAGTAGTAGGTACTAAATAGAGATAATAGGGTTAATATAGTCCTTATTTTTACTAAAGTTAAGGTAATATACTAATAGGGAAATCTTAGTAATAATAGTATAAGGGCCTTCTTAAAGAGCTATTAGTTTAGCGTTTTAGGTTTTAAAGAGAGGCTTATAAGCTCTACCTATCTTAAGCTATACTTTATTACTAATATTAAATTTAATTTATTAGTATTAAGTATTATACTAAATCTTATTATTTAAGGTAACTATATCTATAGCTAATTAAGTATCTTACTATAAGTATTCCTAAGTAAATTAGATATCTATAGCTTATAAGGGAAGTTTAGAGTTTATTAGTCTAGTAATAGGTCTAAAGATCTTAAATCTAAATAGGAATTTATAAAGGCTTACTTTAAGAGTATAAGAGTCTACTCTATTTAGATTCTATTATAAAGCTAGGAGTATATTAACCTAATTATAATTAAGGTATTTAGTAATATAGTAGTAGAGTACTAGCTCTATATCTTAGTTCTTATATTTAGACTAACTATCTACTTATAAATAATAAGTAGTAATTATTTAAAAGTATATTTTAAAGGCTTTCTATAAGCCTTACTAGAATATAAAGAGGAATTTAGTATCTTAGTTTAAGATAATAGCTTAAGGATATAACTAATTACTTAAAAGTAACTAGTATATTAAAACTACTACCTAGTTATTAGTAGTATAAGTTATATATCCTAGTATTAAGAGAGTATACTTTAAAGTCTTATATATAACTAGCAATATAGTATTAAAGAAATTAAAGCCTTTTAAACTCTATAGAGTACCTATTAAGGGTATAGATAGTAGAGTAACTATAAAGTTTATTATAATAGTATATATAAGCTCTTTAGAGGCTTAAATTAGCTAGAGGTTCCTTAGTAGCCTTTAGTTATCCTTATATTATACTCTATACTAATAATAGTATTTTATATAATTTTTAATTTTATATTTCTTTCTTCTTATATAGATACTATTAAGGGTTACTACTATATAATTATAGCTAAAATAGTACTTAGTATTATAAGCTTTACCTAATATTTCTTAAATAAGATATCCTAAAATATATAGATATTTATAACTATTACTATTATAGTTATATAGTAATTAATTAACTAAGTAAAATATATACCTAGGCTTTAAAGCTAAGATAATATCCTTATTATCCTTAATAATAGCTAGTTTACAGCTAACTATAGTAGGTATAGCTAAGCTATCTATAATTTAGCTATAGATAAAATTATATTTATATATATTAGTAAAGCGCTACTAGAGGGAGTTATCTATCTAGACTTTAGTAATAAATAGTATATACTTAGCCTAGTCATCTTAAATAAAGTTAAAGATAAGCTTCTTAGAGTATTCCTTAGTAATAGTATTACTAAGTACCGCTAGTTAGGATAGGGTATCTAGTATAAGGTTAAGGTAACCTACTAGATAGTATACCTAAAGCTTATACTTACTTAAGTATATACTAGCGTTTATAAGCTAATAGTTAAATTAATTTATAGAAGTTATATTTAAAGATATCTAGTAAATAATACTATATATAGTATTATAATCTATAAGAATAACTACTAAGTAGTTTAAGGAATAAAGAATAGTATATAGGTACTTAGTAGACTAAATAAGATATACTACCTTAAGTTCTAAAGGGCTATAGTTAAATTTTAGCTTAGAGAAGTAATAGCTAAAGAATATAACTAGTTTAATAGCTATAGAGGGTATATCCTATTTAGAAGTAAATATTATACCTTCCTTTAAGTAGAAAACTATAATACTAAAACTATATTAAAGGCTACTATTAACCTAAAGGAATAAAGGCTTATTAAGTATTATATAGTAGAAGTAAAGTTCCTTATAAATATAGGATTATAAAGTATTAAAGGAAGCTATTTTTTATAAAATTAACTTAAACTAAATAAAGCTAGTATAAGCTAATTACTTACTTTTATTACCTAATTTAATATAACTAGTAGCCTATCTAGTAGTAAGGAGAGTAACCTAATACTTTTAAAGGGGCTTAGAGATCTATATATAATAAAGGATTAATTATATATAGGAATTCTATAGTACCTAGGTATATTTCTAGGGCCTTTAATATCTTAGGGAATTTAAGGCCTTAAAATCCTTTAGTATACTCCTTAGTTATGGATAAACTAAGTAAGTTAATATAAAAGCTAAGTAGCTCTATAAATAGGTAACTAAGGAATAACTTTTCTAGTAAGATTAAAATCCTATTTTTAAGACATAGGTTAAAGATAATTAATAAGTATTTATAATATTCTTTAAAAAATATCTAAAAAGATAATTATATTATTAATAAAGGTATAGTAGAACTTCTTAAATTTTTCTAAAAGGTAATCTATAAAATATTAGGTATAAGCTAGTAAATTATAATAACTTATTAATATAACCTTAAAGTATTTGAAGCCTTAATAACTTATAATTATATATTAGTCTTAGTAAGTAGGGTAAACTAAGAATTAATAAAAGAAGGTAAAGGTATTAATAATAGTAATAAACTTCTTACTATATGTAGTATTAATTAAGTTAAACTATAAAGGGAGTAGATAATTATTAAAAACTACCTATTTATTAAGTAATTATAGGTTAATAATAGCTTATCTCTTTTTAATACTATAAATAGTATACTAAACTATAAAGATAAAGAAAGTAAAGGGGTATATCTTTTTTATTTTTTCTATATATTCTTACTTATAAAGCTTTCTAAAGATCTTATTAAGGACCTCCTTACCTTTTTATAAAAGCAGATATTAATAGTAGTTAAGCTTAGTATATTACTATCTATTAATTAATAAAACCTTTATTATTTAATCCTTAAGTATACTAGTTAGTCCCTTATTTCTTTATAGTTTAGAGTAAGACTTTACTAGCTTATATAGTTTAGTAGCTTAAGTAAGGTTCTTATTATAGATATAAATACTATTCTTAGTAACTAGTAAAGGGGCCTTATTAAGTATCTTAATGTTAAGTAAACCCTCTATCTAATTAAAATATATAGTACTAGAAGGTATCTCTAGAACTTTATGGAGATTATATAGATTAGGGTTTAAATTAATAATTACTATATATACTATATTACTATAAAGGGTAGCTAAATTTAGATTAATACTTAAGGGTTTAAAGTTAATGCTCTTTCCTTAAGTAAGGGTAATAATATCTAAAGTTATCTTAAATTTAGCGCCTATTAGTATAGTTCTAATATCTTACCATAGCTTCTAGGATATATTATAAGTACTACTAGTAAGGTCTTTATATTAAGGCTTAGTAATAGGTAAAGTCTAGCCTATTACACTAAATATAGTAAGGGCTCTAACTATACTACTAAAGTTTACTATAAAGTAGGTAGTATCTTTATAGTTATAAATTATTCCTAAGTAAATATACTTATTTACCTTTATTAGCTTAGAGCTAGAGTTATAAAGTACTATAAACTTAGGGACTCTTATATTTAATATAGCGTCTATAGCTATAGGGTATAAAGATATAAAGGTAAATATATAATCCTTTAAGAGGTTAATATAGTTAATAGCTATATATACTATTTAATTTAGCTATAGTGTAATTATTTAAACTAATATTACTTTTTAAACTACTAGCTTAGATACTTTCTTTAGTAAGGTAAAGGGAATACTAAAGTTATAGCTATCTAAGAAGGTAATTATATTACTCTTATATAAGATTACTATATTTTAGGGCTTTTACTAGTCTATACCTAATAGATAGTTAATAAATAAGTAACTATTTTTAATAATCTAAGTATTAGTAAAGTACTTAATAATACTAAGTATTCTATTAGCCTTATATTTAACTATATACAAAGTAAAGGTTATAAGCTTATTAAGTTAGATAGGATATCCTTTAATACTACTAATACTATATAGCTTACCCTCCCTTAGCTAAGGAACTATTTTATAGGTATATATAAAGTTATTAAGGAATAAGTATACTATAAGTAAGTAACTAATACTAGTATTAAGATAAAGCTTAATATCCTTAGCATTAACGTTACCTTATACTTTAATATATAAGTATATAAAGCTACCTAGTATAGTAATATCT